>JAAZTK010000189.1:0-26337 GCA_036507255.1 Megalothorax incertus | reverse complement strand
CAGAGTTTCACATAGTTTTTGCTCCAGCACCAGCATTTTACTTTCAGGGTCTCTACTTACTCATATAGGTTATTTTTATATATGTAATAAAAGAGAGGCAGTACTTATTGTATATACTACTACTACATACTTATCGTTGGACGGTTAAAGAAAAGTAATTTGCTGATATGTATTACTTACACATAACTTATATGGGCATGAATTTGCGGTTTTCTCCAGTTTATCCAGACAATTTTTGGAATCGAATGGGAAATGGGTCGATTTTTCGCCCAAACTTTACCCTTAAGATTAAATTTGATTAGGGTTCTAGACTCGGCTTCGAAACAGAATCGAAATGTGTTATCCTTTGTTGTACCACAAATTTTCAATTGTTCTATTAATTAACTTTTGAATACTTTTAGGCCATGTAAATAATGAAGATTTGGATTTGATATTGAAATCATTTCAGATATTTTTATGAGAATAAATTGAGAGTCGAGTGGGAAAAACTAGCCCTTTTAGATGAGCTGCCCATCTACTATTAGCATCTCCGAATATTCCATATCTATCGCTTTCTCCCAAGTTCAGTGCTCTATTAACATTAGCCCTTTTATCCGTGTGTTTCTCTCGAGCTTCCATCAATTAACTTTGGAGGTGTTGCTGGAAAGGAATTGCAAATAATTGGATGGAAAAAACAAAAGCTAAGGAATTAGAAGAGAGATCATTGAAAGCAACTCTCAGAGAGAGCCATTATATTGTACTACTACTTGGAAACGCCTCTACTTTGTTTCTGAGGATTATCATATGGATATTGACATTGAAATCTATTTGTAGCATAATATATTGTAGTATTATACTTAGGATTAATCTTATTTCATGTTATTTCTTAAGAATTCAGTGTCTTGTGCAAAAAAAAATATTTCCGTCAAGGCATATAGCACAAATATTTCATATAATAATGCTTCTAATCCAAAGTAAATTCTATATAGCTATACATAGGTCAAATGAAATAAGAACAAAGGCTAATTATAATGTGCATAATGTGTGTAACTCCTATTAGACTCTAGGCTAGAGAAAGAGAGATAAACAAGTTCTTATTATATGAATAGAGAATCATTATGCATATGGTACTTCCTTGAATCTCCCCAACATGGACAATTACAGTTTGCATAGGGAGGATTTTTCATGTTATATATCATTTTAAACAGAATTTTGATCGTTTCTTTTTGTTATTCAAATGATCTTTTCAATTAGGTCGTTCCAGGTTGACATAATATACATACCTATATTAATCCTAAATATAGATAATAGTGCCCACATTCTCAGAAAAGAGTGTATTTCTTATTTTTTCTACATATAATTAGGATATGTCTTATGTACAAACATAAGACTATTGAGCATGCCCGTCTGGAAGAGGATGGACTCCATGTCATTTTTGGCAATGTCTATTTATTTGCTTTCTCGAAATCCATTCTTACCTTATTTACCATACAATTGATCATCTCCTAGCTTATACCCTAATAAATGTAATCAAAAATTCTGAGTAGCTAATCAGACTTTCAATTGTGAAGGAAATGTGTAGGTGCTAAGACTGATCCGAGTTCTCTGGGTAAATGTAAATATAAGAATTCTTTCCCCATAATGTGCATATCAATTTCAGGCTGAGCAAACAAGTCAGTTTTTTTTCTTGGAAAAAAACTACACGAAATAAAGGGAGTAACGGAGAGAGACTTTTACATAATACTTCAAGGGAAAGAGAGAGAGTAGGAGAAGCCGACGGGGTTGGTCAGGTCACAAAAAGAAAGATCGATACTTTCTCTCTCTGCGACGTAATCTTAAGCTCGTAATATAACAGAGGAGAAATGCGCCGACACTGAAATCAAAATGATTTGCTGAATTTTGTGTGTAATTTTAGTAAATAGTACATATTAAAATTTGAAAACTGCTTTAACATACATGTTAAAAGAGTTGGTGAAATCAAATATCGTACAATGAGAGCACATAAATAGATAAAACAAAAGGATATTAAAGATTTTACATAATTATAAGATACTTGTTGGAGAATGATACATTTACTTTAAAATTAATATCTCAAATTAATTTACATAAAACCCGTATAGATAACTTCATCGACCAATTTCTCTGCATGTTGTATTTTCAGCCATTGCATATTACTAATATTATAAGTTTTAACAGCCCCAACATAAAATCTATTGATTTCATCGACTTTCAGCTTGAAGGCGGCGACTGCTGAGGTTTCAGCTTATACTAATAGTAGGGTAGGTACATATACGGATCGGGTAGGTACATATCCGTATAGCCTCACTGTTATTCATAATATAAGTAATTATGTATGTATATCAGTATTCCTAGGTTCCAAAATTTTCTGGTTCTGGCTGAAATCTTATCCTACAGATATTGCAATACAATATAATATTAGAGACAATTATTTGTAGGTATATGGAGAGAAATTTTGCCACCAACACGAATTAATCTTGAACCGAAATTAATCCGAAATTACACGAAATTCCCTACTTAATTTTGAGTTTGAAAAATATCAAAGAGTCTATAAATTATTCATGATAAACTGGGGGCTTTAAAATGGAACACAAATTCTAAATTTATTATTCCCAAAAAGGAGGTCACATTTGCTCACTTGTTCGGGGCTGGCCTTTTACACATTCGGAGAGTATAAACAAATTATCCGTATTTATTTAGATTTGGGAATTTTAACATTTGCCATCAGCCCTATGAAATAAACATAAAATAATTTATATGACCATTTCATAAATTCTTTGTAGAAGATTTTTTGGGTATAATTTGATAAAGAATTCTAGCAGTAGCAGACGCTTCAGGTCCGTTTTAATTTTTCATCATAATATACTACTGGAAGGTATATCGGTCTAGACTCTAGGCTGTAGAATATCCAGTATTCATATTTCTAATAACACAGGCCATATTGTCTCAAAAATAATAATAATTAATTCAGCCATGTCTTTATACTTGCAATGTCAACAAAAAGCCTCTTAAATTGTAACCTTATAATCAATTAACATGTACCTATACATATACTATATATAATTAACTGCAGTTCTATCTAAACTTGGGCTATTTACACAATCTTCTCAATTAACTTTGAAAAGACTTTGACTATTAACAATATTCATATACTATTATACATGTACTACAATGGAATGTAACAATGTTTGCTTTCCTGTCTAAAAAATTTATTGATTCAAATTGCGCATATGTACACAAAGACCCCTATTCTATCCCTTCCCTCTCTCTCTCTCACTAGAATGATTTTGCATTAAACTTGTTTGCATATATAAAATTAAATACAGAACTGAAATTAGCCTCTTTAACATCAACCTGGGGAATTCCATGTGGGTGAGGCTCTGTGACCTTAAGATTCACAATTCCCTCACCTCCCTCACGTACCGAACATTTTTTAGCAACAATATTACTACTATAAGAATAAGCATAAAATAGCCAGAAACTTTTTTGGATTTGTTAATGAAATTTTTAGCATTTTAACTTGGTGAAATAAATTGGAAATGATTTCAGATTGACCAGAGATTCTTATTTAATAGTATCAGTATATGTAAGTTCAATGCAGGAAATCACATGGAAAATGCATATTTGGTTGATAATCTATGTACCTATATTCCTATATTTGATAAATTAATTAAGAGTAACTTCCATATGTCGTAAATATTTAAGAGTTACGGTCATTACTCGAGAAGGTGCTATCAATAATGTTCAAATGGATACCTCGTAAACTTAAAGGCTTAAAAGTTTAAACTCTCTCCCGGAGCATTGATCTTAACTTCGAGTTAATCCAGCTTATTATTATTACAATATATTATATACTTACTCATTCATTTGTGTAATCCATTCATAATTATTAATAATATATCTCATATTATAGCTCACAAATCCGTCTATGCCTACTCGTATAATTTGTAACCTGCAACGGAAAGGGAAATCAAGTTTTCGCCTAAATAAATCGAGTACAATCACTTCTGTTCATTTTTGTAATGTAATACATTTTGGCAGGTGTGAATCCTCTCAGGCTATATGTTTAAATTAAAAATCCTGATAATAAAATTTAGGATTAGTAGGTACGAATCTCAATAATGAAGGGGCACGCCCTCATTTTTTTCATTCCATAATTCCTATATGAATTTGAGCTGGAGCCAAAAAATAGATTTAGATTTTTCTTCCACGCTTAAGCCTTGTGTGAATTAATTAAATCAAATTTACGGATATATAGTACCTACATAATACTATATGGCATACCTATGCATCTAGAGACCCTGTACTCTGATCTAATCTGTAAATATATCACTTCCGCTTTCAATCCAATCTCGAGCTCTTGGAATAAGCCACTCTCCTTAATTACATTCTCCTACTTGTGTGTTCATAGGTAGCTTATTGTAGTATACAATATGAAAAAAGAATGCTCTTTATCCTTTGTTATTAATCTGAAGAGAGATTCTTATGTGGTGAATTTGTTCTTTCTTTATTTTAGGACTGGGTCCTTCAAGGTTAATAGCATGAGCAGCCAAAGGCCGACTCAATCATTACTATTTTAGCATCAACTCCCAAGTAAGTGTACGGCTAATTATAGTATAATTATGTTTGTTTCAAATCCCTGTACAATAACTTTTTCCTTTACAGATTAAATTTTATATTATAAAATGTTGGGAAAACTTTGCAACTGGAATTGTTTATTTCTCATCATTGGCATCATCCTGGCCGAGTTGAGCTCCGTGGCCTCTGCAATTGCCTCCGAATGGTCCCTTGGTCCTGCTGATGAGTATGTTGAAGCCTGGCTAAACATAAGCCACAAATATCCAGACTCTGACAAATTCAGATCGGAGAAACAAAAGGTGAGTCATTAATATTTAAGCTGGGTTCATTAAAACAGACACCTTATGGATATTTAAGCGGATTTACAATTTAAAGAGCTTAAGAGCATCTTAGTTTATTTTTAGATTATATGCATATCTACGGATAATATACATACTACAATATTATTATATAGGTATATACTACTATTGACAAAAGTTGCAAATTATCGTAGTAGGGATACAGCTCCCCAAAATGTCTAAACGCATATAATGCGATAAATATAACAAGATTGCATATAACAATGTGGAAAGTTTTACAAATCCTGCATATTGTAATGAGTGTTTCGGTTTTGAAACAAAAATATCCACTTGCAAAGACATTGAACTTTAACAGCTCTTCTTTTTTTAACCTCGAGTAAAAAAGAAAAATGTAATCACTGCACTGGCCAAATTTTAACCTGATACATTCTTCAGGTGCATATAGTACAAATACAATACATACATAGTACATATGTCATATATATTACACAGATGTATACTCGTGCGAGATGTATCTATTCAAAAAACACACTATTAATAGACTTGTCTCAATTTGTGTTTTTATGAATTTTTAAAGAAACTAAAAATTGTAGTTAATTTTTATTTGCAGAATGAGTAGATGCACACACATTGCTTAATTGTAGACAGGATTTTTTTAACTAGAATAACTGGGAATTTTTGCAAAAAAAAATCCCTTTTTCGACAAAGGACATGGAATGCGCAAATATTTTCAACATGCAGAAATAAATCATTCACCTCATAGTCTATTCATCTCACTCCCCACATCCTAAGAGCATATTTTGCATTTTTTAATAAGTTTATAATATATCCTACAATACATATATATTTTACATAATGTAATATTAGTATGACCTGCATTATAGTAATTCTAATAGTAATAACAGTGTTAATAGTAGTGCTAATATTAATTGCAGCATTAGAGGTAATATTAGACAGGTATGGAATTTATATATAACAATTAGGAATGACATTGCTGAGGGATATTTAAACTTGCTGGAGCGTGCAAAATATAAACAGATAATTTCATACAGAAATAGCTTCAAAAGATGGGCACATTTGCTAGGCCTATATTATAGTATGTAATGTAGTTCTACATGTATACTGATACATATTATACTCGTGCAATAATTACGGCTGTTTAAATATAACATTGTAGTAAAACTAATACATAATATAAGTAAATTCATATCTGCACAAATAGTTTAACAAGCTTGATCATTTCAGATAATATTGAGGCAATGTGTGAATTGTGGATATTTGACTAGTCGAAACTCGAAATATTAAATGAAACTTTATTAGGCACTTTATGAATCTTGCGAATTTATAAATGTATTCCATATTGACATTTAATGATTAAACGGTGAAAATGGTTGGCCATAAATATATAATAATAGCAGCATAAAAGAGAGGGGATTGTTCTTCTAATTACCTCCGCTATATTTACAATTCGCAATTCGTGCCTCGGGGAAAACATTCAACCATCTGGACTTTCCATTTATCAGCTCTTTGAATAGCTTTTGTTAGAATCCGGCTTACTTCCTTCTCCATCTCTCTCTCTTTATTCAATATCCGTATTAGATACTTGGAGTTGGATATAATATATGTATTATATCCAATCATATATGATTATATCTCTCTCGAATCTCGATTGATTTGACAGAAGAACATTTCCGAGAGAGCCCCTGCGTCAAAATCCCTCATAAAACCACCGAGTAATAAAACTCGGCTCAAACAATTGCGTATTTCAAAAAGCAAGAGTGTAAATTATGAATACAGTATCAGTACACCTGGAACTTGAAAGCTTATTGCATTTCAAGTAGGATTTAACGTTTATAATTAATCCCAAAGTCTTCAAAATTGCCAGATCTCCGTTTTAAGAGATCCATGAACAACAGAATATCAGTACAGTACAGCATTCCTTCCATATATTAGTAAATACCATATAATACGATATATGGGTAGGTATAATATAATATATTGTACAATATAACCCATATTAATATTAGTTCTCTCGTAATACAAATACCTTTGGGACATTAGTGTCAGATGCGTATTTTCTCCTGCTTTGGAATGCAATATAAACCGTGTTCAATGTCATCCCCTTTTCTCGTCCATGATTAATGTTTTTGTTTACATTTCCTCTTTCTCGGTTTAGGTGGGGAAATTCGGTGTAGGGAAGATTGCAGGAGCATCAGGCCTCGTTGTCCACGTTTACAACGTGGACAAACCTGAAATTCATCTTGGATGTGATTACCCTTTTGGGAATCCAATTCCCAACGAGCCCTGGATAGCACTCATCAAGCGTGGAGGGTACCAATAATTTATTACGCAAATTCCTCTCATTAATTATTCTCATTTACTTCCAGATGTAATTTTTGATAAAAAGCTGGAGAATGCTTGGAAAAGTAATGCTTCTGCAATTGTGGTATATGACAAGGAAGAGAAGGAGACTCTGGATCGAATGGGACTGAAAAACTGTCAAAATTGTAATATGATAATTTTGTTATATATACGATATTTTTCTAAACTGTTTCAGCATAATAATTTTCTTATAATATGCATTGGGTAAATTCAAGGTGACATCCCTGGAGTTATTCACGTACAAATGGAAAGGGGAGGAAATTGTGAATTTCCTTCAAGAGGATGCCATCGTATATATGCAAATCACGGTGGGAGATACATTTACTCGTCCCTACTCGGGCATAAATAGGTATGCGCCAAACATTAAAACTACAATATTACTAATATAATACTATCCGTATTATGATTTGATGCACACGCAAAGAGACAATTAAATGAAAAAATTGATAAGAAATTAGAAATATCGGGGCACATTAACCCTCTTTCTCGACATTCGAATCCATTAGAGCATAAATTTTGAATTTGTCCCATATAAAAACATAAAAAAAATGATTTTTTCCCCTCCACTTTCTGAAAATTTGCGTTAAATTTGCGTTGTGCAATCCTTTTTATCATCAATTTGATCTAAAAGTATTGGTGATGTTTTTAGAACTTCGGTACTCTTTGTGTCCATCTCATTCATCGTCCTCATGATAATTTCCCTCGCTTGGCTTGTATTCTACTATGTCCAGAGGTGACAATTCAAAAAAATAAAATAGAAAAATTACAAAAATAATACAAAAACGTTAACTCATACAGATTTCGGTATCTCCACGCCAAGGACCGACTTGCAGTATGTCTTAGATTCAAATTTATTATACAAATATCTGATTCTGTACATGATTTTATAATTTTTTTTGATTTCCTTCGTAATAGCAAAGACTATGCAATGCAGCTAAAAAGGCGCTAGCTAAAATCCCTACAAGGAATATCAAACTTACAGATAAGGTATGGTTTACGGAATTTGAATTGGAAATAAATCATTTTGGAATCGAATAATTAAATCCAGAGGGGTTTTTCAATTTAGATTTTATGTCAACAGGAAATTAGCGGGGAAGGGGAATGTTGTGCCGTATGCATAGAGTAAGATAACTAATAAATCTTTAATGCTTTCACCAATACAAATTAAAACGGTGACCAGGATTTTTTAATAATCTTAATCTTAATCTCAATAGATTTTACCGACCCCTAGACACTGTGAGAACACTTCCCTGCAAGTAAGAATTATATAAAAAATGATATGCAAATTCAGGTTATACAATTTAAGGAATTAATGCATTGGCCACTTGTTATTGAATAATCTAGACTCTAGAGACAGGGGGAAAGGGAGTTAATTAATTAATGGGGCGATTGAGCAATTTCCTAGTCCTATATAATAAAAGTACATAATTATTCCAGCCTGGTGGCCGCGTGCTCCTGAATTTTTAAAAGTCCAATCTAGCCCTTCAAAGAATAAATTAACATTCCAATTTATTGCTAAATACTCCATTTAGATTCTGAATAAAAATTAATTGCAAAATACTTTTTGAAGCTCGCTATATATTTTGTCCTCTTAAATTTCCAGACACGAGTTTCATAAAGGATGTGTAGATCCGTGGCTTTTGGAGCATCGTACCTGCCCCATGTGCAAAATGGATATCCTAAAATATTATGGGTTTATTGTAAGCCCCACTTTGACAATAAGCAATAATTAAAATTAAAAAATACTCGGACTGTATACAATGACTATATATTAGATTTCATATTTTGTTAATAGCAATTCACCGGAAGTACAGAATCTATACTCCATTTGGAAGAGGAGGGACCCATCAATTCCTCAGAGTCTAGAGATGGGTCACCCCGTCATGAGGGGACCATTTCGGTCGCAAATAGTCATCAGCAGATTGCTCAAGTTGACCATGAAGCTCCCAGGTCATCTTCATTGGAGCGCTCCTCGACTCGAAATTCTCTTAGGAAGCCCTCACTAATCTCACTTGTATGTGCATTTGAATTTTGTGTGGTACTATTAATAAAATTTTGCAATCTTTAATAGACGGTGACCCCTGTAATCAAAGAGGAGATGTCAGAAGGGGCCGAGGATGAGGATGGAAAAAAGAGGTCTAGTTTTCCCAGCATTAACATCCACCCAAGATTCACCAGAGATGAGGGAGAGGCAGAGACCGAGGGGAGGTGTAGTCCAAGTGCAGTTCAGCAGCAACAACCTCAAACACCACCACCTCCCTCCTCCTCTGACGAATCTCAGCAGACAGAACCCATGTGTCCCCTCCCCTCGGAAGAGTTATGTGCAAAGTGTCAATCTCCGACTAAATCATCTTCAACCTCCCCTCCACCATCTGAACCAAATACCCCCATAAAAATGAGCGATCAACTCTTAGAAATTAAAACACAAAGTGATACGACAATTCAAATTCAAGACCCTCAGCCCACGTGAGCCGCAAAGTCACCAATTGATCCGCTTATTACACACACATATATTTAATCTCTGTTCAAGTTGACCAATTGAATATTATTATCTCTTGACAATGTCCAAACATGTTTTTTTTGCATAATAGTTATTTAGAGATTAAATTTTTAGAGCCATAATTATTACGAATCCGTATAGCATGATAATACTGTATGAAAAAAGTACAAATTCCCTTTCTGAATCAGTTTTATGTCGTTTTACTTTTCCAAACCAATATTCAGATCTAATTCTACAATCGTTCCTTGAAAGTTTCCTTTGTTGTACTTGTATTTTAATAAGAAATGTCAGAAACATGTACTTATTATGATCCTATTTACGCTCTTATATTCTTGCCAAAATCGCAATTCTTTTATACTCGTTTTAAAAACTTTTTAAATGGAATATCAAACTATACTCTCACTTTTCCCCACCACACATTGTATTGTAATTTCCCCCTGTTTGACATAATAGCATTTTAAATACATTGCATTTGAGTTCAATCTAGTATGAATGTAATACTTCGGATTAGCATTTAATCATTTACATGTAGGGTACTATTGTAGGTACAATATTTACCGTAAATATTCGACATTAAAATATTAATAGCCCTTATTATTGTACCAGCTCGTCGTCGCTTTTTACAATATCTACTCTAATATATTAATCCTAAGTACTTTCTATTGTAGTAGTACATACAAATATATACAAAACATTCTACGGATAATATTGTGTAATTTTACAATCAAAATACCAGTACTTTTTAGATAAAAATTAAAAATTAAATATACATACTTGAACTTGGACTTGAAGTATAATTAAGATTAAATTTTATAAGAATGTAATGTGGGGCCTACCTATACCGATATATTTAAGCTGTTAATTGAAAAAAATTAATCGTAATATAACATACTACCTACTACATATGTATATATGATATATGATACATATAAAAGTTTATACACAAAAGCACTTTTTGCCAGGCATAAGGAAATAATTTGATTACAATCCATTTATATCATAAATGTTGTTAACATGTCTAAAAAAAGTATTTATTCTTGAACATTATAAATGTTAAAAGCCTATTCTAACGAGAATGAATTAATATTCTAAATACTATCAATACTAATATTTATTTAATAAAAGTAGATAAATTCGAGTCATAATGTAGGTAAAATGCAAAATTTAAAATTATGAAACCAGAAAAAGGTCAATATTTGTCAACAACAATTTTCTTTTGAATGAATGTAATTGAATATATATTGTATACCTAGTAATTTAGGTTAGTATTGTAATTTCTTTAGACCTACAATTAAAAGTGTTTATTGTGGAAATGCAGTTACAATTAGTTATTATAGGTTCTGTAAATATTGAGAACCTTGCAGTACTGTCCCAATGTCTAACCTATTACCTATCGATATCTTTAAAATATTTAAAGAGGATTTCTATTGTACTTGGGTATAATATCAGTATGTGCTAGGTACTGATATATGCAAACAGTCAAAAAGACTCAATCCTAATTCTAGTCATTAACCTTTGAATAAGTGCATAGGATATGCCCCTAATTGTACCTACCTGTAATTAATTATACATTGAATTTGAAAATATATACAATGGTATATAATATATCATTTCCAAATACATTATTAACTGGAATTTTTTAAAAATTAAACAATTTTCAATTAGTAAGTTATCTATCATTATATCTATATTATTGTCTGTATTCTGTAATACAGAATATGCATACATTTTAAGAAACGAGTATTATAAAAATGTCCAATTGTTGTGAATGCAAAATTTTTTTAAAAAATCAGGGACATATATTTCGATAAAAACTTATTAAAAATTAAAATGCTTACCATTATCAGGTATACTTAACAAAAATAATAAATCATTGATTACACATCTCATAAATTTCTCTATTTTATTATGTTTGTCATATCGTATTTATTGCACGTACCATATGGATAGGCAGGTGAATTCGAGTTACAATTTACATAAAAATTAAGTCCATGATAATAAAATGCTGGATATTTTAAAAGCAAATAACTTTGCCTGCCATATGAATATTTTAATAAAATAAGTTTCTTAAATTTACAATATATGTATAAAAATGTCAGCAAGAGTTTGTCCGTTGAATAACAAATAAATTAGGTTAAACATTATGTTGGAGTCAATATTTTTGAAAGCCGTAACAATTTCGCAATATATGTATATAAATAATATAATATGAAAACATTAGTTAGTAATGTTAATTTAATTATTCCCAGCTAATGCTAAGGGTATAAGACTTGAAAGTAAGTTTTCCAGTTGCTGGGCGTTTTCGGGGTCATTAATGAGGTCATCACTGAGATTGATGGGTTGATTGTTTCGTTGGTTGTTGTGATTAAATAGATTGCCCATGGAGGTCGCAATAAGATTAGCAAATGGATTGCTGCTTTGTTGTTGCTGTTGGCCAAGTCCTGCAAAAATTCCGCCAGCACCCCCACTGCCGCTCCCTCCAAGGATTGATGCGAGTGGATTTGGAACATCACTTGTCATTCCTGTGACAAATCCTTTAAATACACCTTTCTTAAATGTGGCCAATAGGTTCCCCACGCTGAGGTCAGTAAGCTCATCAACGGATTTGACAGAAGAAGAAGAAGAAGAAGAAGAGAGCGATGAGGGGTCAGAGCGTTTTGGGGGTGGCAATGCTGAAAGCTCTTCAGAGCGGATCGGGAGTGGGAAATACCGTGCAGTGCGCTATATAGATTGGAAAGGCTTTTTTTAGATTGTTAGGTATGTTAATTGCGATAAAAACTTTCCTTTTAAATATCAATTATTAATGTCTAATGTCTATACCATAATATCAAATACTCTTTGCAATTTTTAAATCCTTTTATAAAATCTGCATAAAATATGTTAATTCCTGGAAATATCCGCTCAGAAATTCAGTTCCAACTCCCGATGCATCTTTAGGTAGGTACTACTTCTATATCGCTATTTGTGTGACAGTGCAGTGTGAGAAATGAGTTTTTGAGGAACGGGTTTCTGTGTTTAAATATATTTTTTTACATTTCAACAAAATCATGCACTTAAAATACGAGCTATGCGAGCAAATATAGTGCAAATATTTACAAATATTTACTAAAAATCTAAATCAATTTCAAAGCAAATAAAATTTGTACAAAAAATAGGATTTTTTTTACAGTTTGAGCAACAAGTACTCTGGCTCTTATTTCACGTGTCAATTCGCATTCATTAAAAAAATTTAATTTATCTAATATATCTAATACTTACTAGGAATATTTAACAAAGTACAATGCTTAGGTAAAATATATAAGGATAAAGTATACGGTCTGATATTCTAGCACCCCAAACAAATTTTAAAGAAATTTAAGCATCTAAAAATTCTAGACCTTAAATAATGTAGTACTAGGTATAAGATATATGCTAAAGTCACCCAATTATCTTAGAATAATAGTACAAATTTATACAAGGTACCTTATTCTATCGCCGATTGGAATATTCTATTTTATGTATCGTAGTAGTATCATGTTCTTATATATGTATTAATAAAAATCACAGATTTGTATGTAGTTTAAAAAATCTTCCATTCTGTTGTTTGTAAAATTGTCATTAATCCTAATTACAATATTAGGAGAAAGGGCGTGCAAATTCAGTTTTTTATATTTACAAAAAATATTTATATAAAAAAGGCTTCGTGTTTAACTGTTCTGATTTAATGTCATGTGCATTTCCATACTACTATGTATATCTGAAGAAGAAATATCTGTATATAATTCATACTAACTTTTACAATAGATAGTACAAGTATATACAATAGTACTATTTACCCGTAAACACGTGGATATCATTAAGAAACCATGCATTTTGGATTTATGTACAGTGTATGGTAATTTGTTAATTACTCTAGGTAAGATATTGCACCTTTTTAATTTTTAAGGGAGAAAAAAGAACCCTCACTTTCCCCCTGATTTTTCAATATATGTGTTGTATAATAGTACCACAAAACCTAGTATACGGGTACTGCGAAGGAAATAATCTCATAGTTATGACCGTTAAATATATGTATAGAACTATATTTTATCATAGTAGTACCTACCTAGGATGTATTCTATTTTTATCCGAATATCACATTTTCGAGTAGTTTTATTTGTCCTAATGTAATTTCAATTGAATATTTCTCTCTAGTCTCTCTGCTTACGATTAGGTATAAAAACTGACTATTTGTTTTTTAACGACCTAAAATCTAAAATCCTAAATGTGAGCTTTTTTCTGATGGCAAAATTTCATTCTATCTGTGCTACAATGCTGATCTACTAATTAGTATAATCTGTAGCTAATCCTAAGCAGAATATTTCTTCAAATACTACATATACTTACTCGATTACACCTATGCTAACTTCTTATATGTCATTTAAAAGATATAATAGTTATTAAACTAAAGGCTAATTAAGATGAGTCGACGGTAGATGCTGATTCACTAATAATAGGAGAGGAAACACCTACTGGACCGGAAGCGCTCGCATCTCGATCCGTAGACAATGATGATGGCAGTGATGAAGATGCCGAGGAGGCAGCTGCTGAAGAAATTGAAGAGGCAGCTGTTGATGGTGAAGAAGTTGTCCCCGAAATAGATATTCTAAAATTTGGTTCGGAGCTGTATCCCGATGATGGAGGAGGAAGAACTGGAAGAAGGGGAGGAGAAAGAGGAAGAGGATGCTGGGGAAAAGAGAGGGGAAGAACCGGAAGAGCCTCGGTTGCCAAAATTAAGGAGGGGTCGTCCACCGGTGAAGGGAGAGAGGAGTCCATTCAAGAGATTCAATTTGGCGTTGATGAGAGTTTGAGCAAACTGGAAAAATTTTTAATTAAATAATACTCTAATTCAATATAATGAATAATATAAATTTGAAATTACATTTCCAAGTCCTCCGAGAACTATTGCCTCCACTACCACTGCTGGACCTCCCTCCAAGTCCACTAGTAAGTGACCTTAATACCTGACCGATCCCAGCAAGGCCTCCACCTGCTCCGTTTCCGCCGCCACTTCCTCCAAGTGCTGAAAGACCACTCCCAGGACTTCGATTGAAGACTCCGCTAAAGGTATCCCCAAGAGTTCGTGACAATTGCTGTCCAAAGTTGACTGCCGACTAATAGTACATAATACAAAAATTAATTTAAACCCACTGAAATTGAAATAATGTTCTATTTAAAGCAAGAAAAATCCCACATCCCAAAAAGATTTTGCATATCTAATGGGAAGACTGCGAATAATACTAGTAGAACTACTACTATAATACTACTATTATATAAGTAGTATAGCGGATATTTGGGAATAAGCAATTTGGTGGATTTGTTTTCTTTCAAGAATGAAGCTTTTTAAAATAGGTAATTAAATAAGCATTTCTAAAATCTAAATAAGAATTTCTACAGATCTGTACCGTAATTTGCGATTCGTAATTGTAAATGATAGAGTACGGCTGTAAGGTTTTTTGATTGACAAGGTGTAAAGGTCTGTTGAGTTAAGTAGTGATTTCTGGGTTTGTCAGTCAATCGAGTAAAAGATTATAAAAATTAAAAATATGTAGTAAAATTCATATTGAGTTGGTTTTATGAATCATTTGAAGTATTTGGCGTTGTAATCAAGATACCAATAGTACCTAGTAGTATCTATGTATTATATATTAATAGTGGGAATGAATATAACTCGAGAGTCGAGTGAGATATTTTTTTTGCGAAAAATGCAAATACTTTTGTGAAAGTTTCCAAACTTCTAAATGGAAAGCGTAGGCGTAGGGAGGAAAATACTAATCCTAAGGACAAGTCAAATTCGGAGATTTCAATGTAAATTAAAATATCCGTATATCGTACATATTTCCCATTTAAGGTTGTGTTTTTTACACGATAGGAACTATTTAAAAGAGTTTTACAATGTGTATTTGCATTTAGGAAGCTATAGGTCCATAAGATGATCAGAAGTTAAGGTGCTAAAAAAATAGTTAAAGAATACCTTTCCTTCTCGAGCTTAACTTTTTTCGGGATCCGCTTCTTTGGTCATATACGAGTACTTGAAGAACTTGCCATATTCCGAGGTATGTATAATCTTAATTAAGATTAATACTCATTTCAATTTGCTTAAAATGTCAATTTGAGTCCGTCATTCCTTCGACAAATGAGGAAGGAGATTAACTTACTACAATCTGTTTATATTTAAACCATTAAAGTCATTAAAGAACTTGAGTAAATTGTCATGAATGAGTATTACACAGTTTATTATCGTATCATAAATTGGTAAAATTTCTAATTTTTTACACGTCATGTCATTTCAAACAATGTCAATGGTCTTAATTGCTAAAATTTTGGCTCAAATAGTACATGCAAATTTTTGTCAGTTTGAATTATACAATTGTCATAAAATTATATATATTAATATATCTATGTAGTAGTAATATTCTAAATTAATCTAATCCTAAGCTAGCTAATCTTTGTAGTACGTTACTAGAATTTCATATCGTTAGATAATCCTTTGGTATATTAAACTGAGCAGGGTAAAAACAAACAAACTTCATCATGCATAATAAAATAAAAAATGAATGAAAGCAGCAACAGCAAGACATAGTATTACATTGTTAAGATTTTAGTATTGTTATTATTTATTATTATAAAAATTTAATAATATCCAAACCGGAATGTTACTTAAGCGCATTTCTTAAAATCATATCTGGATGCATCGACATGCTATTAATTTAAAAACTGAATTCATGTATACAGAATCGGATATTGGAGTTTAAAAGCAGATTGTAATTATGCTGCAAGTAAAAAATATATTAATATTGAGGACAGTATAATTCCAAAATCCAAATACCAGATTCTGTACACACTTTTACATTAGTATACAGATTACATTAGAATTATCAAGTATTATTAAACATGCATTTAAAATTCTATATATTAAAATCAAAACAACATGCATATAATATTAACTTTCAATAAAGTTAGTATAGGTAAAAGAAGAAGGGGGGATTTAAGAAACAATTATAAGAAATCACATGCAACTCTCATCGTATTGTACGATATATGTATAATATTTGCTAATAATCATGTACATAACAATTGTCTCATCCTTTCTCACTCCTTACTTTGCCTAACCCACATTCATAACATTAATTAGCAGCTCAAAAGTCCCTAACCTAAGCTTTACTTCTTTTTACTAAGGATAAGACATGCTTCTTTGACTAAAATGTACACAATATTTGCCATATAAAAAATTTCAAGATTAACCAACAAAAAAATAAGTAAAATATAGCATTATCCTTGTATTAGTACGATAGTAGGTAATTAAGAGTATTTTAGTTTGGATTTTGATTTTTAAAAGGTTACGGGGTCTCAAGTTTTCCACACCCATTTGAATTTTTTTAAAAGCCAATAAATAAAATTAATTGAGGATATTGCATAATTGCATGCGCTCTTTCTCTCTCTATCGCCTAGTTAACATTGACTAAAAAACCTAATATTATAATGCTTTGATTGATTAACAAAAATTAGAGTTGTATTTGCGGGTTAATGCGTGGGTGAGTTAAAATTTTCCAGGGGGGCCATAAGCAGTTGGGGGAGAATGGACGCCACCATGGGCATTTGCAGCATGCTGGGCATGATTGGCGGCAAGGGCTCCAATGGAGTTGGCTACTGCGGCTCCTACCTGAGTCACTGCTCCAAAGATTCGTGCTTTGGCTGCGAGCACGTCTCCAGCCGTCCTTGTCACTGAGGCCAAAACAGGAGGTGCAGATTGGACAATTGCTCCCACAACTTGACCCTTGGCGTTGAGAAGACTCAACAATGTGGAGACAGCACCCTTAACAATCAATTTTTGATAAAAAAAGGTATTTCAATACTTCTTACCATCCCGTTTTGAAATTTGGAGGAAAGCAAAATATTGAAAAAAGGTGCTTACTTGTAAAAGATTTGCGGCAACTCCTACAAGAGAGTTTAGTAGTTGAGTTCCAAAGTTGACAGTATTAGCAGCAGCCTGAGAGAAAACATTTACAAAGTTGTTTGGCGTTTCCGCAACAGTGTTCGGGCCCTGTAAATTATAGTATTAACCTTTAGTATAGAACCGTCATATGAGGTCTTTTTATATAAGTTTTTTTAGTTGATTAATTAATGCAAGCTTTTTTATCATTAATTTTCAATTAATTTAAGCAAAGCGGCTTACGTAGCCTGCTGTAGCTCCATAGCCTCCTCCTCCAAAAGCGGATTGCCTTTCATTCCGTTGAACCGTTTNCCTCCTCCTCCAAAAGCGGATTGCCTTTCATTCCGTTGAACCGTTTCCGAGTTTGATGATGCGTCCGATTGAAGTGAATTGGCCAGACCCGCTCCAGTCAGTCCCTTCAGAAGTTGGGTCTTGGTGTCAACTAGGGCTTTGGTACCCTGTGTAAGCGAGTTGGCAACTCCCTATTATATCAAAAGATTGTTAGGCCTGGAGGATTCGGATTTTTGTAAACATTAATCTGTAATTTCGAGCTCCGAAATGTAGGGTATGGAATATGGATTATAAATAATATTAACCGGAAAGGGCTTGTTTTCTGATAAATAATAACAATAGGGGAAATTAATGTATCGTAATAATAGTAGACCAGTCTACTCAATTAATTTATATTGAATTCTACATTTGAATTATACTATCTTCAGAATCTGCCGTGTTTCATGTTCTGCTCTGCTTCTGGTTTTTCCTACACTTTTAGTCTAAGATTTTGGTAGTATACGCATGTATTATTTCCTTTTGGTACGGTTTTTCTAGCTTGATAAATCTGAACATTGCGAAATATCTGCAAGTATCGCATTCACATACGCTACCTACTCCATTTTACTGTCAGAACAATGAGTAATTCAAATATAGAATTTATGTATAATTGGACCTAAATTATCTTTACAATATGAGAGAATTTTTCCAAGTAATAACTATAATGGAAATAATGCTCCGGAAAATTCTTATTATAGCCAATTAGGATAATTAATATTTAATTTTCTTAAATTAGCTGACCAAAAGTCAATTTTTGATTCCAAGTTCATAATGTAATATCTAGATTCTTTCTACTTTATAATTTTAGTCTTTTTGAAAATTCTTTCTTCTCTCCATTTGATTCCACATAATCTATTTTAAAAAATTTAATATAAAAACTTAAAGGGGTATAATGTATATTAGACTGAAGAGCGTTACATAAGGACTATAAAATATTGGCTAATATTTTTGCATATAGATTTTTAAAAGTTGAAGGTCCTCTCTGTATTTCATACAAAAGGTTTAGCAGCATTTATTATTAAACCTAATATTACCTCAGCTCTGTAAGATTCTAGCTAATATGCAAATCAGATGCCAGTATCTGAGCATCTGTAAGTTGCAGAAACCGCGCTTATCTATAGATTAGAATAGAGTTCTTTGGCCTAAGTACGTGAGACTGAGCTGCTTTTGGAGGCGGTGAAGTTCTTTGAAAAGTAAAAGATTTCTTAATTCAAAATAATAATTAGGTATTCAAAATTGCAAATCGGATGCAAATTGCACTATATAGGTTGTGTTTAAAGCCTGTGTATTGCAAAAGTGTATATTTAGGGATTGGAAAAATCCAAGGCCGTTTAATTCTAATAAGTATTTAGAAGCAAATAAATAGACTAATTAGGATAGCTCACATTCGCTATTCTGATGGCAGATTTGGCACTGGCTTCTGAGAGTTCGGCTCCCGTCTCAGCTAACCCCGTGACGATCCTAGCACCTGTCCCAAGGGCTTGTTCAGCAGCTACTCCAGAGCCCTCAAGAATCTGGATTGCGTTATGGCCAATGTTTTGGATTCCCATCCCCAGTGTTCTTTGCACATTCTTCAGATACATACATATAGCATACATTCACAATCAGACTCTTATAGTAGTAATTATATCAGAAGTAATATAAGGAGTCAATGCCGGTATCAATAACTTACCTACATGTTTTGTCAATGTCATAATTAATATAATTTTAAAGTCTTAATTAATCAGCGTGGCAATGTTTAATCGGATTCGGGAAGCATAGTATGTAATAGTACTATTTGTTCAGTGCAGAAGAGTGTAAGCAAAATATGCATTTAATTTTTAAGTATCCCTTTCCGTATTAGTTAAAGTTTAATTAGCCACATCAATTTAATGTCGACAATATATTATGCCAATACAATCATTTGATAAGCTTTTAAAGAATTTCAATTTGAATTTGAGACAACAAGATAAAAATGTACGGTAGGGTATTGTATTTTCAAGATAGCAAAAGATTAGCTTTAAAATGGGGAATCCCGAATCCCGATGATCTGGAGCTTTTAATAAGAAAGCAAGTGAAGGCAAAAAGAGTCAAAAAAGCATTTCAATAATAATCAGTATATAAAGATCCGGAGTCATCGTCATCCTATTGAAGTACGTCAAAAGAGTCGACCTAATAATACTTATATAAAGAAATGTCAATTAAAAATTGTAGTATTATAAGCTATAATGTCGTCAATTTTTTTAATGAAAAGTCAAAAGGTGTTACGTTCGCCATTTGAACAGTCTTGATAAAAGTGTCCAAATACAATTTAAATAATGACCACCTCGAGTGCTTTGGTGATTCTCTCTGCTGGGGGTAATTCATCGTCAATCAATGAGCTACGGCTATCTCTGTACTGTTGAAGGAATTGGATGGTGGTTGGGTCCAGCGAAGGGATTGATCTAACAGCTTTTGGACTGGGCTTGACCTCCTCTACCTCATCTTCTTCATCCTCTTCCTCGTCATCGTCAAATACCTGGAGTAAATTGGGGTTTGACTCATTTTATATATTTGCTAGGATTTTCCAGTTTCTTCCCGGGTTTTTTGTACACTTTTTGGATTAGTAGTATTAAACGATAGGCAAATGTATGTATATTTTTACAAAGGATTTAAAATTTACATTAAAATATTAACAGAATACACAATTGATTGGGAAAAAGGTTCAGATTAAGATTGAGAAAATACTATATAAAAACATGTAAAAAAATAAATTGAAAAGTACAATATTATGATTATATAAATATATATAATGCAAAGGTATTAAGATTTAAGATCATAGTTAAGTAGGTATGTAAGTACATAATATACATATAGTATATACAATACAAATATGTACTACAATTGAATAAATATGACTGGTTTTATACGCAAAATTACAACTAAAATTAGTCATATTATTTGTTCAATTGTTGAAAAGAAAAAATAATTACAAAAAACAACCTTTTATACTATGTACAATTAAAAGATATAATTGGAATATAATATTTTAATGTGAAAAAATTACAAGTTGCTCAACACATGAGTGTGATAGCTGACAAGTTAATATTTTGGATGATTATACAAGAATATACATCTTTATTAGAATAATATCTATGTATGTACAACTCTTAGGCATTTTTGGCAAGTCTCGATTGTTCTCAGTAATCTCAGTCATTAGGTCAAAGAGACTCGAGGTCCTCTGGGGGGCTCTTCGAAGCTCTCTGATGATTTGTCTTTTTGTAAGATCTACACACTACAACACCACACAAATATCTACTACATACAAAGCCACACATACTCACACATATTCATTCATTCATTTTATCTAATTCCTAAGTTCTACCAAATCCCAATGTGTACATAATATCTTTGCAATCTGACGGACTTGCTACATAATTACTATTAGGTACTGGTAGACCTACTAGTACTACGAGTATATATGTAGGTATATGAAAAACTTGTACACTAAACGCTATATTACAATATTTCCTATTAATTTCCACGATATATGGTTAAGATCTACGGATTTTCGATAAAATACGCTATTTTTGGAGTTGAATCACTAGAATCCAAAATTTATGTAGGTACCCTACAAATCTTTTATGGCAATATATTAGTATGTTTAAAAAGTTAGATTTCTCAATCTTTTAAAATATAAATTTTAGATTAGGATGCCTTTGAGGTAAATCCAAGGGAAGAAACTCCCCGGCACTTATCTCTTCATCGCCATTGCTGTCGCCGTTCATTCCACTATTCCCTATTCATTAGTTTTTTAAACCTCTTGCATAAAAACCCTCACATATTGTATTTGTGCTTCGATATATGGCTGATTATATAACATTTCATCGCCAATGGACATAATATGAATAATAGAATGGCTTTAGAACAATGAGCTAGGAGGAATCGAATGGGGCAAGTGCAATCGTCATTAATAGTAAGATAGTGAGAGAGCGTGAGAAATAGGTAATAGGGATGGTATGTATTATGGATATAATGAAGAGAGGGGATCCTTGACCATTGTTGCTCTACTTGACGACTCTTGTTAAATGAACATTCAATCGTAGTAGTACTACTTTTATATAATATATGGATTTACATAATAGTAATTAGCTAATATCGGAAACAGCAATTTTACTGCATATTGTGGCAGAGCATTATTAAATTAAATGAATGAGAACTGGGACAAATGCGGCTGCGGAGGAAGGGAAAATTAACCTACGACCCACAGTGTTCATTAAATAATTACATTAGTGAGAAACCAAAAGTTAAAATTATCATTTGTTTACTGATATCCTTCAAAATCCTTCCCAGCAATCAAAGCCAAAGGAAACTGAAAACAGATGACCTTTTTACTATACGAGAAAAACGAACATCTTCTCCATCACCCTTTTTGCCATCCCCCATTTGATTTATACACACAGAGGAGCCACTTAAATGCAAGGGCAACCCATGTTTTTGCAAGTTTTAATCCATCCTTTATTAACCCATAAAACAAAACATTTTCCTACTCGGCCTGAAGGGCTCATGTGTACGAGTATTACCTACCTACCAGTACCTACCTACTGAACAAGCATCAATTAGTGAAAAAAAGGAGGGGATAATCCAAGAGCGAATCTGACATTCGAATTCTCCTCGAAAAACACAAGGATCAAATAAAGTGAGAGTATCTGTAGCAAATGGTCAAGGTGAATTTGATGTAAATGATTAAAGGCTTTCTTATTAGCTTGCTAGCTGGTCGATCGAGTTTTGCATGTATTGACATAACCAGACTTGATGCACGAGTATTGTAGGTCAAGGGGTCCTACAAAGTATGATCGACTCGAATCGAGGGGTAAGAAGCTACCCCCTGATCCTAAGAGAGTTTGAAAAAAATGTAATTAAAACTTGAACATGCAATTTGGCACCTTGCATTGATAGATACTTATAAAGAAGGGTCAAATATGATTGATATGATAAAATGTTAACACTGTGCACCATCATTTCACCTCTCAATAAATTAGCAAAGTTCATCTGAATTCGAGAGTCTCTTTCCAAGTAAATATGCACTTATAATAAAATGCCCAATTTAATGCATTAGTTAAATACTTATCGGGAACCAGTTTTAGTATATGCTTTGCACAGTTAAAAATGACCCTGGCATATTTTTCCCATTTATCTGCCCTTAATGTTCTTCTTGCATAATTCTCACCATTCAATTCCTACATTTTGAAGCCTGATACATACCGTATACGTATGTATATCAATTAATTAATAAGCGGAAATGAAGAGCCTTAATCTACTTTAAATAAGCCTGAGATTTCGGAGTGTGGAGTTTCAGGGACATTGGTTTCTTTTATAAGGTAAACACTTGCTATACCACTAATAAACTTGGGTATTCTTTTCCCCAAAAAAATTGATTCACAAGGACTTTTACTAATATTATATTGTAGTAATATAGTACCTACCTAGTATTGTAGATATAAGGTACCTCCAATTTCTCCACCATTTGGAAATTATTTAAGAAATCTCTCTCTCTCTCTCTCTTTATTTGCACTGTCTGCTACCTGCGCTTTTTTTACGATCCAGAAAAACTACTTTGTAGTAGGTACAAGAACACGGAGAGATTTCCCAAAAGGTGAAAATGATCCATCCATAAGCATGTGCTGCAATGGGGTTGTTTTTTCCCCCGAACTGCTACTTAACATTGGAAATTCCTTGAATCGAATTAAAATGTGTAGCTTTCTCAAGAATTTTGGAGTGGTCTAATCCTGAGTAGAGATTTCAATAGGAAATCTTAAAAGAGATATAGAAGTGGTTATTCATGAATGAGGAAAAACGGCATTCTAAAGATCATGGAGTATTATAATTTTTATAAGGAAATCCAAAATTCCACTAAAATGGTTTTTATGAGACCATTTTATGATTTATACCTCATTATCATGGCATGAATTTTTCAGTAGAGATCAAAGGATCAGAAAGGATCATGTGTGTCTGTTGGCTATTTATGGAGTGGTTGAAGGGGGAAGAGAAAGCCACGTATTTCTTGTTTATTTTGAACTAATAAATGAAATTGGAATGCCTAGATTATACAATTAAAAGTATCGTAGTATCGTACTATCTCACCAATGCCCTTAATAAATACAGATATAGTTCAGTTTAATCATTAGAGCGATAAAAAGATTATTTCATCGATTAGGGTCTAAATTGCAATGAGGTTTGATCAAATCAATTCCGCTAATGTATATAGGAGTTTGATATAGGTTTATATCGTACTACCTACCTACCTTTGTTGGCTACTTGATTCTTTGTAATGCATAAGAGGAGGGAACGATTAAGTGGGAATTAATATACCTAACACTATATCCATATACATTGTAATACGTAACATAAGTAATAGATGAAATGAAATGAAAGCTCTGTTAAGGAGAGTGAGAGAGAGAGAAGTGGGCGAGCCGAGTGAGTCAAAAATCTCTTATCCCCTTAATAAGCTATCGTACCTATTGTATATACTCCAATGCTATATACTAGACACATACATACTTGTACATGTAATCCTGCTCTCTCACCCTTTTAGCTCCTTCCAAGCCAAAGACTATGTAATAGAAAGTTTACTTGCATAGATCCGCTCTCTGTATGCACCTATCGCAGATCACATGGAAGTAGGAAGTCAGTGGGGCAGGGGCAATTATATTACTTTATGCATCAATCTCTCTTTCTACTTTTTGCTCTGCTTACCCCCATATGACCTGAACGGTCACTACAATACAAGGGGTCCTTTAATAATAAAGTGACCATTGACCTTTCTTGACGAAGGGATCTAATTCGAGTACAATACTTGAACTATCCAAATTATAGATATATTTTATATAATACCTATACTACGAGTATTTACAATTATAAATAATATTATACAATTGATGGCTAGTAAGATATGCATTAGTATTAGTAATATACATATGGATATAGGCACATATTAGTAGTAGTTTTGCATTTATTAGTATATGCAAGGTGTATACAAAAACGTTTAATTTCCTCAAAAACTTACAGATGGTGAATGTGAATTCCGAGATTCTCCAGACTCCTTACTGGCTGAGGTATCATCCGCGGGAACGGGGAGACTTGAGGTCAAGGAGGCGAGGAGGACGAGGGCAAGGGTAATGGCAAAGGTCCACGACTTCATTCTGCATTGGATTTTAATTGAAAATATTATTTATTTTTACAAATAAACCTCGATCTACAATATTATTTAACAATTATGTATATAAAACAAAAAGAAAAAAGCTCATTTCAAAGGGGCGAAGGAATTCCAAAAGTATGTAGATGAATCTCAGCCAAACTTTGTGTGCTCAAGAGAGCGCAAAAATACACGATAGTTAGATTGGGCAGTCCGGAGTACCTTAAATTGCCAACTTTCTTTATGCGTGTCCAGACCATACACAACAAAGGAAATGCAGATATTGACACGTTCCTAATATTATCTAATTAATTAAATTCTTTTCTAATCTTCATTTATTTCGTGGAAAAATCCTATTTACAGGAAACTACAATAACTTGATAAAAAATGTCTTTTTAGTTAAAATATTGTACTAATACAATTTAGTATTTTGATTTGATAGGTAGTATATTGTACAAATTTTATGTAGGTATGTTAAAATTAAATAATCTATTCAATAAAGAGAAAAAGTGCAATGACAAATTCTGACCAAATCCCTAAAAGGTATCATCTTGGATCGTTCTACGTATAAATGCAGTTTTGAGGCTTCCGATATTGGAGCATCAGTTATATCAATTTACAGGTTCGAGGTATGCAAAATAGTTGCAAGTTGTAACAATTAAGAGGCCGAGATTTCTCGAATCTTGGGGGATTTCTTTTATTTCCTCTACTTCCTGAGGAAGTTTCCTCAAAATGGCACTCAAGATATATGGACACAGAAGGGTATACATACCAAAGATACAATAAATGAGTAAGAAAGCTTGCTGGTCAACTCTGTGAATGATAGGATTTTCTTTGTATTGTGTGCAGGATATTGAATAAATTATGGTCGTCGAGTGGGTGAGCCTTCTATAATATATACTCAAGATGTTACGAGAGAGGTATTACATAAATTTATACATACGGCTATTATCATACGTTACCTACATTGAAAGAGTTTAGCTTTTTTTTCCACTCGATAACTGTACTGTTTGTATTAAGCCCCGTTAGACTGATTAGCAAAGAGATTCATTCATTCTTTCTTGAGAGTCTCTTTAGAATGTTAAATGTGCGAAGGACGAAGCTCTATAGACGGAGTGTAGGAGCTAGTGACTTGTTTGACAAGTCC
>JAAZTK010000188.1:0-26350 GCA_036507255.1 Megalothorax incertus | reverse complement strand
TATCTGGCTAAATTTTATAACATGAAGAATTATTGTATTCCAAAATGCCCCACACATATCCTTTAATGGCTCTTTAACACAGAGTCAGAATTTAGCCACATATTGGAATATTTACTTAGCTCGCGGGGATAATACTGGCCCGAATGAAAAAAATATATAAAAAAGTTAAAGCAAGAACCATTGGAGGTGGATTTCAACAATACCAACGTACTTTATAGTATGACTATTTATTAATTATTTAATTAGGCATAAGAAATAAACTTGTACAAAATAAAATATAAATACAAAGTTTCTTCTTCAAAAAATTGCTTTTTATTAAATTAAAATTCTTTCAATTAAAAGATTGAAATTTTTACAAATATGTAGGCACTTTTTTAAGCAAGATTCAAGTAAGGCAAGCAAATTTAAATTAAGAAATAGGCACGAGTTTAGAATTTGTCTTAAAATTATCATTATTCAATAATTTAATTAGTAGGATTTTTTTAAAAAGAAAAATGAGAGATTTTTGGATTTTTGGAGATTTAAGAATTGTTTGGTTTGGTTATTTATAAAAGATTCGGAATTTGTGTATATTGTATTGTATTGTCATGTACCAGGAACCAGAGCCATTAAAGCGGTTTAAGCATCGTCAATCCACTTGTTCTCCTTTTCAATTTGCTCAATTCTTTCAGGGGTGTGGTCATCAATTATCTCAAACATTTCCCGAATTTCAGCCAGAGGCTTCCCCTTCATGTCTTCCGCGATGATCCTCAGAGTAGCATCCAAAAGTGGCTCAATGTCAAGATAATTGGCAGCCTGACATTTTTAAAAAAAATTAAAATTGGAATTTAAAAAAAAACAATGTTAAAACAAGTACCAAAATAATTTGTTTGAGTAACTTTCGGTCAATGTCCAAGAGGGTCTTGTCCCAATCTTTTAGTTTATCTTCGGTCAATTTACCATCATTCTATTGTTGAAAATAAAATTAAAATAATTAAAATGCCAGCACTATTTCAATGAATTTTTTAAATAAATTACCTCCAGATGGTAATTGCAGTATTCTTCCACCTATTGAAAATTGAAATTATGAAGATTATTTAAACTAAACTAATGCAATAAAAAGCAATACCTTTTGTAGGATGGTGGAGCTGACATTGGGCAGTGGAATGGGACAATCCATGTCATCTAATTAAATTTTAATCAAATTAAAGAATAAAATCGGAAAACAAAATTAAAAATTAATTAAATACCTCCGATGTCCTCAATCATTGTTTTAAGAGTTCTTGACTTTAGGACAGCATCCAGGGCCCACTCGAAAGTATTGCCATCCGAGCTCTGCAATTTAACCATCTTGGTGTCCACCTTTTAATTAAATATTTAATACAAAATAATTAAACAAAATGTAAAATTTCAATGAAAAACAAATGCGGTTTTTTAAAGTTCAATTTGCTTACCTCAGCGCTCATTTTGAGACTTTGACAATACTTTAAACCTTCAAAGGACGATCTGACCTCACTGACCTCCGATTATTTTAGAATTTTTAACAAGAAATTAATTGTTTAATGGAGGTTGGAGGGTGGCTGACAGTGACTCACGATTCCAGGAACTCCGGAGGCCGAGGAGCTGCTGCTGGAGGAAGGAAATGTTAATTGCGAATTTCAAAAAAATATTTTAGCGCTAAAATTTCTCAACAACCCCCGCCCTCACCCTCCTCGGTTCTAACCCGGATATTCGCTAATTTTGCAAAGTTTTTTAAATAAAAATTGAAATATTGATTAAAGCCTTCATCAGTTTATTTAAATTAATTAATTACACGGTCCGGGGTGCTTAATTAATGGACAAATTACGTCAAAAACTGAGTCTCCAATCGCCCAAAAATTTTTCAAATCTGAAATGCTGCATGATTTAGATTTTAGGAGCCAACACACAGAAATCTGATCTCTTTTGTTCTAAAATTCTGAGCTAATTAATTATTTTTTTAATTATATTGTAGGAAGTACTAGTTAATTTGTTAGTTTTAATATTGTAGAATATTGATAGGGTCAAAAAGGTTAAGATACACATATGGACGAAAAGATATTCTTATTTGAATCTCTGCTATTTCATCAGTTTGGTAGGTATTCAATTTACTTTACATTTTGTTCTATTTTGAATCTGGAATCTGGGATGATTTTTCATGCAAACTAATATATTTTTATGAATATAGGTCCATAGGATAATAGGAGTAAAGATTTTTTTTTAAATTCCTTTTTTCAGGTGATTTTTACCGAAATTTCAAGAATGGGCCTTCAAGCAGCTCAACAACACCAAACAGCCTCTTATCTTTGGACAAAATTGAAGCCTTTATTAGGCGTGCATTTCGTAAATACAGATAAAATAATTGTCATCTCCTCATGCATGTATTGAGTATTCTAATCTACTTTTATTAATCTAATATGAAAATTTACAGAGCTCTCTGATGCGAGCAAATACTTGGATTTTACAGCTGAAGCCCGGAGGGGACTAATTTCAAGTGGATCCTCGGAGGAGGAGACTCAGATCGAGATTTCCGATGTCTTCACCCTTGCCAATGAAATTCCCGACCAAATTATAGAAATAAAATCAGAAATTGAGGCCCCTAATGGCAGAATAGAATCCTCGAAAGATATTATATTCAGTTGTGGTCAATGCCGAACCCGGAAGGGAGATTTTCAAACTTTGGAAGAGTTGAACAGGCATATGGACCAGGAGCATGCAAATTTGCCAGAGTAAGATAACTCTTTAAAAATATTTACTTCAATATATTTATATTTTAAAATGTCTTTATTCGAATAAATAGTATCACGAATCAAATTGCAAGAAACTTCGAGTCTACCAAAACCAATCTGGCAGAGGAATTAGAGAATGCTCTCAAAGAAATTGTACATTTTTCAGAAATTCAGACTGAAAAATATTAAAATATTCATTAATAAATATATTACATGATATTCAGGAAAAATTGAAGAGGATAAACAAACGAAAAAATCAGTTGTTGGCCCAGGGGAGTCAAAAAGAGGTTGAGCTAACTGGAAATATTGCGAAAAAAGAAGCCTTGATTCAAGAGTTGGAAGCTCAATTAAATCCGGTCAAATCCGATGCCTCAACAGATTCTTTCATGTCTTCCCAGGAGCTTGATGACATGACAAGGGACAAGGAAGATGCGGAGCGAGAGATGGTAAAACAAGGAAAACCGAAAAACCATAATTGGATTACTTAAGAATCACTTTTCGAAGCCGAGGGAGAATTGGTACCTACTCTAAATTCTAAAATTACATATATCAATTATTTGCAAATAAAATTAATATATTTTTAAGCGTGAATTCGATTGTGTCAAATCAGCCTTGCAAAAAGAGATATCAAATCTAGAGTTGGAATGTCAAGTTTTGACCTTTGAATCCTCAGGATTTCAAAAAGTTATAAATGAACACAGAGCTCGGGCCAATGTACCCAAAAGGGATTCATGATTTCATCTACTGATCCTATTCCTTTCCACGAGGAGATTCCAAATCATTTGAATCAAATTCAAATTCAACCGGATTCCAGCTTAAATTTGAAAAGAATTTTACCACCACCTGTAGATTCAAGTTCAACTATTGAAAAAAGGCCAAGAATATCATCAAAATTGGATAATTATTGTCCATCCGAGGAAAAGGTTACAAAAGCTGCCTTTAATTTGCAGAAATCGACAGAGATAATAAAATATTTTGCATATATTTGATATTTTAGGCAATTTTTCGGCTTTTGTGGGAAATGGAATTTGAAGATCTCAAGAATGCTCGGTTAGTCTGCAAATTATGGAATGATGTGGGTGAGGAACATTTGTCTAGAATAGAGCTAAAACCTATAAAACTGAAGCAATTACTAAAAAGCCTCAAAGGAACTCCAAATCCTCGCATATTCCGATCTTTTGAGCTAAAACTGAGGCAGATTGACCTCATTTTTGAAAGCAGAGATTTCTTGACCCATTTTCAGCCAAATCATGTCACAATTTCAGGAAATGCTCCAAATTCCTTTGACCATCTTGACCCATTTTTTAAACAAATTACACCAAACCTCTCAAAATTCCGATTAATTACTGAGCTCAAGGTCAGTGAAGGGGATTATGTCCAAGACTCAATTATTGGCTTACTAAGCTCCATCAATCAGCTATCGTTAAAGTCGCTGGATTTGGATCTTGGCTCTGGGACACTACTTTTTGAAGAATCAAATAAATTATCTAATGCACTCGGATCCGTCCTCAAAAGCCAATGCTCAACCCTCGAATATTTGTCCATATTCTTTAATTTTAAATACAAATTTAGGCATCCCTATTAGACAAGATGAGAAAAACCGCTCCTTAGCTAGTACGCATCATACTTTTCTGCTCCGCTGAGCCGCTCCTTCGAGAACGAGCTCCTTTTATGCTACTCTCCCATCCCGCCAAAGAGCAGTCCGCGGAGTAGCACCTAAGGAGCTTCTAAGGTCTACCAAGGACCATATGATTTTAGCATTACAAAAGTAATTAGCTAATTGTACATTAAATTAATTAAATATTGTCAATTTTAATGCAAAACCAAATTGATTACATAATTGGTCAATGTTTGAAAGTATAAGTGGCCATTATTTTAATGGTGATTCAAATTTAAAACTAATTTTAAGTTAAGTCCACGTTGGTAAAAGAAACACCCCTTCGTGACCTGATGGGTAAATTGAAAAAAATCAAATTTTGTTCATTAAATAATAAATGTATAAGTACTTATTTATACAAAAGTACTTATACTAATTAGGCCTAATTAGGCTTAATTAGGTAGAAATACCTAAAATCAAGGATGGCTATTGTCCGGATAATAGCAAAAAACATAGCCACCCGGCTAGCCGGTGGACAATGGCTAGCCACTGGCTATGTCCAAAATGGCTACCTTTGGCCAGAAATTAGGCTAAAATTCGCAATTAAAATTTTTTAAAGATGAAATTAAAAACTTTAAAATGATTGTATATTATGCATTAAATGCATATAAATGTATTCCAATCAATTTAAAACAATTTTATATGCTAAAATTTATCGGAAATTGAGTTTAAAAATTAATTAAAATTAAAGGTAGCCACTAGCCATCTGGACAGGCGAAAAACATAGCCAAAAATCCGGCTAGCCACAGGCTAGCCGGCTAGGTTATTAGCCACGGCTACCATCCTAGCCTAAAATACAAATAAAATACAAAAAGAAATGGGAGAAAAAGGCGTGGATACGGCAGGTGGCACTTTTTGCGGAGTGGCTAAAGAGTTCCTGAGAAGTTACGCGCGGAGCTCCTCAGTACCGGCCTAGGGAGTGAATCATGGCGCAAAGCGTTATGTTATGCGATGCTCCTTATCCACTCCTAAAGAGCAATTGCGTATCATCCCCCTGGTACGTTAAGTATGAGCTAAGGAGTTGTTTTGGAGTAAATCTGTCTGGTAGGGATATGGACTATAACTTTATACATCTTCCCATCTTTCCCCACCTAAAATCCCTCGAATATAAAATTCAAGAATTCATAATTCCACTGCCATACAGGGATTCTTGGAATATGATCAATCCATTTGATTTTTCTTCAAATTTCCCCATTCTTGAGGATCTGACCGTGACCTGGGGGTCACTCCGTTGCCTAAAAGGATCGATGATACTGACGAGAGATCATCCACTTTGTTCTTTGTCAGTGGAAGGAAATGATAGGATAGATATCAATTTTGATGACATCGCCAAAAGCTTTCCTCACCTCGAGACATTGAGTTTCCATCAAGATGATCAGTGGTGGCCCAATGAAAAAGGAAATTTTGGAGAGTTTCTTGCTAATTTGGGGATACGAAATATTCAAAATCTAATAAAGGAATACAAAGTGAGTAACTAATCCAAGTTTGTTTTAATTTCCTTTGATTTAGATTTCTAATCCTATATTTTGTGTATTTATCATAAATACACAAAATATAGGATTAGAATTTTAGAAATCTTTATATTTATAAATAGGGTTGTTCAAATTATGCTTTTTGACGCAAAAAATTATGCTTTATAAATTTCAAATTATGCTTTTTAATGCTTTTTATTTTTACGAAAATGCTCTATATTATGCTCTATATCTTATCTATAAAATCCTTATGTAGTCACCGTAGGTATCAAACTCCTCCCACACGGGAGCTCATAAATTCATAAAAATAGTATCAAAAAATGTAGAATAATTAGGGGAATACCCAGTGGGGTTTCGTTTCCCGAAAAGTTGACATCCGGTTGACCTGGCCAATGTCACATGGTCAAAAGTTGAGTAAAAAAATTCAAATAAAATCCTATCAGATACTTCTCGACAAGGGCTATACAGTGGTATATGTTGTCACCCACAAAAGTCCACTCCCTTGACCTCTAAGAGGTCATTTAAAGGAATAATTCGATGGGAATCTACAGCAGTTACTTCTACCTCTATCTTTCCCTATTTATTCAAAGGGTACCTTGGTTCAGTTGGTTAGAGCGTCTGCTCAAGGTATAAGTAGGTAAGGTTAGGTCGCTCATTCGATTTAACCTATCCGCATAATTTTTTTTGCAATTTTTTCATTTATAAATTGTTAATTGGGGTTTGTAACTTAAATATATGCAATATATTGCATATATTTTACTTAATTAAATAAAGTTAGTCTATTTAAAATGTTTAAATTAAGGACTCCTAAGTACATGTCATTTAATAAAATGATTTCCTGAGAACGCGAATGTTTGAAACTTTGAATAATAAAAAATCCATATCTTTTTTATTGAATCTCATTGGAAAGCTATTAATTAGGGCTATTCAATGGTCTAGGTGCCCGAATGGTACATTCGGGCCTATCCTCTAGTTTTGCTTAAAAAATAGCAAAATAGAGGTTTAAGCAAATTTTTTTAGAAATTTTTTTTTAGATTTTAAAAAGTCCTTCAAATTTTAACGATTCATCCTTGTATTTTGAAAAATTTTACAATATTTTAAAAAATTATTCGGTATTTTTTATAAAAAAATTTGAATTTCTAACTTTTTCTGCGTTGAAAAACCAAAAATGCTCAGATTTCTGAAAAAAAAGCCTTATTTTATGCTTTTTTAATGCGAAAATTCCCGGATTATGCTTTTTAATGCTTTATGCTCAAAATTATGCTTTTTAATGCTTTAATGCTTTTCAACTTTACATCATTGACCTTCATTTTTGATGAAAGGTCAAGATCCGGAGTTTCACCTGGTTGTTCACGGGTGATTTCCGAGAATGCTTTTTGATGCTTTTTATGCTTTTGAACAACCCTATTTATAAATAATTTATGCATTTAGAGTTGGGAGAAGGAAAAAGAAAGTATTCGAGAATTATTTCCAACATCCACCAAATTTTGGTGACCAGAATATTATTTTTATGAATTTGCCATCGGGTCATCAGCGATTGACCTCGGAAGAACTGTAAAATTATGGCTGTACCTTTCCTCCCTTCGATTGAGCAATCCAAAACGTATGCGGATTCCGGGTTCGGATTAATGCCAAAAAAATGATTGTTAAATTATACATATATATGCTTTGGAGGACCTTTAAAATTTTTTCCAACCATCATCAGTTTTATAATGATTAATAAAAACGTGGCATGACCCCGATGACACCAATATTTATTTCTAAACCACCCTGATTTCAATAAAATCTGAAAATAAAATAATTTTTAAATTGAATTTTTCTAAAACCTGCATTTATTCCCGCACAATTTCAAATAAATTCATTTCAAAAGCCGAATCTTTTTTAGAATTTTGGTGATTAAAAGTTACTAATTAATTAGCAAAATCATAGGCAGTGACGATTTGAATTAATTAACCTATTGATAACGGGAGGTTGTTACAAGAGTTCCGGTTGCCCCGTTGTGACAAAGGCATTGCGTAAGTTAGTGTGTACAATTTTCGAATTTTTGTTTCTCGTTTTAAAAATTAAATTTTGGTATGTTTTTTTTCAGAATTACCTATTTCCCAAAATTTTGACATCGTGCACAATTTTTACTACAATGAAAAATTGGAGTTGGAAGGGAACGATTCGGGAATGGGTAAGATATCTTCTAATTAAGATTCATCACCTTTTAATAATTAATTTCAAGCAACCCGTGTTTTGCTTTTTAGCATGCTATTTCCAAACTATTTATTATTAGATTTTAATTGGTGTTAATTGAGATAAATATAATATAAAATATAATATGTTTTTATTCATTCTTTCACAGGCAAACTCTCTCAAATTGGTTGAACCGTTTTCAACAATTGATGACCTCTACAATAGTGCCTTTTTATCGCAAGTCCTCCTGCTTATGTAAGTTAATCTCATTATAGTTAATTCTTTTAATTCTTTTTCTAAAATAATTTTTATATTTTGGCATTTCAGTGCCAAAAAGAAGGTGCTCGAGGAACAGGATGAGAATCTTGAAGTATTTGGAAGGTTGAAAGCTTATTTGAAGGGTATTTAAATTCAATAAAATTAAATGCGTTAATTAAATCACACAAAAGAAGTTGAAAGTAATTTTATGTTAAATTTTATTAGGTTTTTATCAGCCCGTGGAATGGATTGATTTTGAACTAGCGAAAAAAAGGAACCATACTGAAATACTGAAACTTTTGACAGTTTTAATTGCTTACACCTCATTGAAGGTTAGTTTTATAACACCTACTTTTATTTATTTCCTAATTATAATTTATTAAATTAAATCCATTAGGTTGACGAGCCGATTTTTAAGAAAAACCCTGACCGATTCATTACATCAATCGATGTCCAACAATCTCTCACCAAATTCCTCACACTTGTCATCGAAAATGGTCGCATTGTACACGCTGAGGATATCCTTTTTGAGGCGGAGGACGTTCCACAAAATTTTCACAAGGCATTTGCACCTAAAAATCCACGAATTAAGCCTAGAGTTTTATTTGAAAGGAACTCTCCTGCCTGCGAAACATTTACAAATACACCAAACTCTCCAAATTCATCGCTTAATGAGAATACCCCTCCAAATAAGGTATGTTTTAACTTTTAATTCGACTATTGAAATTTAAAACTAATTTAACTTTTTGTATATTCTAGCGATCGAGAAAAAGTGAGCTCCTCTCAGCACGTAGTCATCAAATGAAGGCCCTTGAGAGGAAGCTATTGGCCAAAGAGCAGCTTTGTAGGGAATTATTTGAAGAGAACGAAAGCCTCAAGGATAGGATCAAAGATTTGGAGAGCCAGATTCACAAAATTCGTGGGGAAAAGGATCGAGCAGAGGATAGTTTAAAACTACAAAAGGAGCTCAACGCTGAATTAGATCAATCCAATAGGAATTTTGAGAATAAATTGGAGGAAGCAGTTCAAGAAAAAGCGGAAATTAAAGAAAAGTTGAAGATCGCAGAGTCCTCCGTTGAAAAATATCGAGAGCGGCAAGAAAGGGTTGATGGCGAGCGACTTCGCCTTGAAAAAGACCTGCTTAAAATGCAAAAAGACAAGGTTGAATTCTGTAAAGCCCTTGAGGAAATGGAGATGAGACTCTGGACGAGCCAATATGAGGGTCTAGAGCTTGAAAACCAAAACAAGTGCTTGCATTCTGAAAAGGAAGAGTTTCTGAAACAAATAATCAATCTTGGAGAGGAGAATTCTGCCATCAAGAATGAGTTTGAAGCTCAAAAGCTGATACATGAATCTAATTTAATCGCTTTTGAGGAAGAGAAGTCGAATCTCTCAAAATCCCTTGATGAGAAAGTGAGGGAGACGCGAAATTATTACTCAAATAAGTTTGAATTCTTCAAATCCCAATTCCTCGAGGTAGCTTCGTCTACCAAGGCTGAATACGAGGCTCAAATCCAAGCCAAAGATAAAGAAATCTCGGATCTAAAGGCCCAGGCTGTGAAAACCTCCACCCTTCAAGATCAGGTTTAATTTAGTTCATTTTAAATGGAAAAATTAATCAAAATATTCAAATTTCAAGGTTGAGACCCTCAAGCGAGAGAAAGCCCAAATCCGTGCTGAAAATATCGAGCTACACTCAAAGGTGTATCAATTCGAGGTTGCAAAACAAAAGGAATCTCTTCAATCTAAGCAAAAGAGCCCCACAATCCATTCAAGTCAGTATTGGAATCAAATTGAGTCCGAAACTAGCGATCCCTTCATCAATCCCCGTCGGCTCTCATCCGCTTCCAATCTTTCTACTTGCTCTGGCCGTTCAAAGGCAGTTCCATCAGGATCTGGCTCCCTTTTCACATGTGCAGATGAAGTTGGGATTAATATTGAGTCAAAGGATGTGATTTCAAAGTTTGGGAATGTCGAAGAATTCAACGCAAAAAATAGAGAAGTCCTTGAGGCAGGATCTGGCTTTTTTCAACCCGAGGAGAACTCCTGGGATAGGTTAGAAGAGCTTCAGAGGAGGAATACTCTGATGCCACCTCATCTACGATCCTGCTACCCTCCTGAATACATCTTTATACAACCAAATACAAAGCTTGATGAAAAGGAAATTAGGGTAAATTTGAAGAATTGAATTAATTTTATGAATTGCCTGATTTTAAGATATTTTTTACAGATGACAATGAGGAAATCTGTTAGCAGCCCTCTGAAGAAGAGTGAACCATTTAGCATTCCTTTCGAAAGACAGACTGGATCCTATTCTCAATTGCCTAGTCTAATTTCGACATCTAAACCAAAAACTCAACCCCCAGGGGTAGGTTCTTCGGCCCCTACCTCTTCAAACTCTAGAATAATCAGAGGGAATGAAGTTGAACCAATTAAGAAGGATACTCCCACACCTCGACCCGATTCGGTGAGTATTCAAATGTATGCCCTTGAAGAGGAGAAACCTGGAATAGCTTTGGTACTATATACCCCTCTTGAATTAAACGATGCTTTAGATTAAACGTCCATGAAATTATATAAATTTTTTTTAAACAGAGCCTTAGCAAGCCGCTTTCAAAACGCAAGAGCATCTTTGGTAAAGTCTAATTAATCCTTCAAGCTCTAATTTGTATTTGTACAGGTACTCGTGAATATTTTTAATGAGCAAAGCGATATGACAGTGTAATTTCTATTTCTACGAGTACTACAATACTTATTGTATAATGTAATAAGGCTAAGCTGTATAATTTCTCTAATAATGAGTAATCAGTCATTTATCAATTCAATTTTTAAAGTAATTATTTAATTAGTAATTTAAAAAAAGCAAAATTTTTGTATTGTAATTTGTAATATTTTACGCCTGCGATTAATCCCTGTAAGCCTTACAGGGAGTGTAAGGCTGTACTCTAAATTAATCTAAAATTCTAAATCGACCTGTGAATGTGTAAATTCTTGTAATTTTGTAAAAGTAGAAGTAGCTATTATTCTATAATATTTATAATTAATTATCATGAATTCATTTGTAATAATAATTAATATTGAATTAATTGGAAAAACTATGAATTGATGTAATGGAGTCAAATATAAATTCATAAATTCATAATTAATATTATTGATTCTAACTTTCCTAGTACAATAGTTTAATACCATTGCATCAATACCTACTAATATCGTATTACAATATAAAATATTATACCTATTTTGAAAGGCCAAGGAAGACTCGGCTTAATTGGATTGGATTTGAATTATTTATTTGGTAAAAGTACCAACCTGCCCCTTTAGCCTCATCTAAAATATTAAATTGACATGTTTTTCTTTCCCTCGGAATAATATTTACGAGTCTTTTAATTAAGGCTCTCCAGTTGCAATTGTATACTTTTTCCTACGTCCATTCCACGGTGGAATTATTCCACCTGACATTCATTAATCGTCACGAAATTTCCCAGTCCGTCTCCAACAAACAATGGGCAGCATGTCATAATAACCTGTACATAGTGCTAGACTTGCTCCGTATATAAAAGGCTGTAGTTTATTCGCAAAATTAATCGCAAGCACAAAGGAGGTATTCCCAAATTTAAAGATTCTCCCAAAACCAGTCGACCTTGGTCGAATACTCGTCATCGAGTCTCGATCGACCCTTTCGGCCAACACTGTATCACATATATGGAGGATCAACCACCTTAAATCTCATTGAGGAACCAAAAAACCACCAGCCAACCTTGATCTTGTACTTTTTAGCAATACTTTTTGCAATACATTGAGGATAGGCCGTCCAAACAAGCGTCATTCAATCTAATCTTTGTCCATTTCCTCACTGACTTCTCCAGTTTGTCCAGTTTTTCTCGTTGAGGCTCCCAAAGCAAACAACAATGTCGATGGCCAGTGTCATTCTGGCCCCTTGAGTGGTAACAATCGCGAGTATGGAGCGCAATGAAACTGGCGAGTTCTCCGCCATCGAATTTGCGGCCATCGCAGGGCTCTCATCAACCCTTCTCATTGCCACCCTCCTCTACATCCTAGTGTCATTCATCCTCTCCAACCTATCAAAAAATCCATGGGCAAATCCTAATGGTAATTCATTCACTATTGAGCTACCGTTTCGGCGTGGTTCGCGGTGTCCTCCACCTACCTCAAACCAACTCCCCTACGCAAAACCACCCCGCCGTACCGATCTTCAAGGTCTTGGGGTACGACTCTCCGGGTCTCCAGGTCTCCGAAGGTCAATTAAATCAATGAAAACAGATATTGAGTTTGGCCCCGAAGAATATATATTTTGGAGGGGTGTTCTAGGACTTATTGATCGTGCAAATGTGAACCCTGGAAGTTATTCCTATTTAAATCAATTTAATCGAGAGCTAACCACTCAGGAGGATGACCCTTGGACTGAGATTACCGAGGAGAGGCTACCAATTGAGTGGTCGCATGTCAAGGGGCTTGGGATTTGGGTCAAAGGTCGCAAGGGGTGAGTTTTATGAATTTTTTAGGGATTTTAAGGCCCAAAACTCACTTTTAGGTGCAATTTTGACTTATTTTTAATGATTTTTTGAAGGTATCTTCACGTAATTGCCAAAATACCTACTCTCGTTCAAAGATCCTTCGAGGCAATACCTGGAAAATATTATATCCGGTCCTCCGAGCTCTACCAAAACATTAAGGAGCTGGAGGAGGTCATCGAATATAGGAAATCTCAGCTAAAACATGGGACGGAGAGGTATCCAGCTCACTGTAGGGCTATAACGGAGCTGGAAGGGATGCGAGATAAATTAATCAAGATTTATGAAAAGGTCAAAATGGTTCCTGCTTAAAGATCTAACTATTTAGCTATTTGTTCGTTTAATTGTGCGATATTGTTAATCAATTTATTCAATTTACATTGTAAATACTCGTTAAAAACACTATTTATTTTTATATCGCATTATCCGTAAGTTTGTACATAAATAAGACTTAAATGAACAAATGAAATCACTCTATTTTGAACCCAATTAAAAGTTGTCAGTTTATACTTTGAACAGCCTCGTGTACTCGACGAGTTTCCTCCAGTTCTAATTCAACCTTATGGTGTGCTCGGACATGATTACGCATATACCTTTAATTAAAAATTCATATTAGGAGTAAATAACAGTCCAATTAAATTGCAAATGAAGCCTCACCTTCGAAGGGGGAATGTTTTTTCACAATAATCGCATTTTATCCGCGCGGCGGTACCCTCATGCTTCACCGTTACATGATTCCTTTAATTAGAATTAAATAGAAATCAGAAAAAGCAGGTATTTTAACAAAAAAGGGGATTTTACCTTAATTCGCGAGCCATTGCAAACTTGCGATCGCAAAATGTGCAGGTAAATGAGGCTTCAATATGCTTTTGAATAAGATGGGCCCTGAAATATTTTAAATCTTTTTAGGGCTGAGATCCAAAATCAGATAGAAATCCCAACCCGAGGGTTGGGATCTTTTTTAGACCTCTTTTTTCATAAAAAAATTACCTGAGTTCATTCTTCGTTTTACAACGGTGTGGACAATGTTCACAAACCCAATCTCTCGTTGAATCATGCTTGACAATATGCTGTGCATAATTAGTCCTTCGATTGGATTGATAAGGGCAGACTTTGCATTGATATTTCAAAGGGTCTCCGATCCTATTTTTAAGAATTCAAAAGAAAACAATTTAGAAATGGCTTTCTAACATTAAAATTAAGAATAATTTACCCATGAATCTTTTTCAAATGACATTCTAGAATCAATTTGGAAGAATAAGCCTGTAAAAAAAGGTTTCAAATTAAAGTTTGCATTATTTAAGGAATGATTTGCCCATTAAACTTACAATTCCACAAGCTGAACATTTGAATTTCTGTTCATGAGCCTTCAAATGATGTGTTTTGAGGATATAATCCGAAGGGAAAGATGCAGAACAGATTTCACAAAGGAATGAATCCTCTGTAGTCGAATGGTATCGTCTTTTATGAGTTTCAAGTCTTTTTTGGCTGCTAAAAATCCCTGTACATCCGGTTTCTTCGCATCTAATTTGTATTTGAGCTTGATTCTTCTCGTGGTATATTAAATTATGCCTTTTAAGCATCCCTTCACCTTTGAGGACATTGGAATTAGTTAAACCTCGTAAGAAATGACCTTCAAATTCACCTTTAAAAGAATCCTTGCAAGTTGGGCATTCCCAAACTTGATGCTTCTTAACCTTATGGTCATTTAATCGCTTTTTCACCTGATCCCCGAATTTCCCTACAAATTGCTCGCCTAAAATCCAAAAAAGGAATTATTAAAAGGCTAAATGAATTGTCTAAGAAAGATTCTCACCGCAAATGTCACAAATTGTGTCCGTGAAACTTTCCTCAGGGTCTTCAGGATCCAAAACTGGATTTTTTGACTTATCCCAGTCTTTTTTCCCACCATAAAGTCCATGTATTCGACGCTGATGGACAAGTAGCCTTCGTTTGACCTGATTTCCGGTAAAACTTCGACCTAAGCCCAGCCAAAACCACTATTAAATAAATTTTAAAATAATTTCAAGCTCATTCGAGTACCACACATATTGCAGGATTCAGTTTTATTGTTTGTAGATGAATTTGGAGCCTCTACATAAGCCCCATATATGAAATCCCGTACTTTACTCCCATCTGCAACCTCCTCAGGGCTCAATCTTGCAAAAAAAATCGCATTTTAGGCATTTTTTGGAAGAATTGTTAATTAAACTCTTACTCGTGAATAGGTAGATGCTTAACCAAGTAAGATTCCTTAAGAAATACAGCGGAACAGCCTTCGTGGGTGCATTTAAATTCATCCTTCATTTCATTAAGCTGGAATTCCAGGGGGTGCATATTCCGGAAGTGACGTTTCATCCTATGCCTTGTAGCAATCCCTTCAAATACTTTGTGGCATTGAGGACATGTAGAAGGCCTATCTTGTTGAGGTTTTACGAGTACTCGTTTATCATTTTTTGGCTCGGATTTGACCTTTAAATCCTTTTTTCCAAAGAAAGTCCTTCCATCCCGCGAAGGTTGAATTAAATGATATTGTTGAAGGTGGTCAGAAAAGAAATTTGCAAGTTGTCGCCGATTCTTGGCTATTATGAGGGCGTCACACCTTGGACAGGTAGTTGATCCTTTATTTAAATGACTTTTGAATGTGTCAACCTCCATCCTTTCGAAACCAATCCCATGAAAGACTCGCAAATGCTTTTTAAGAGAGTTTTTTGCACCTAAACCAAAATATTCAGCAGAGCAGATGAGACATTTTGTACCAGTGGAGTAGAATTCAATATATTTTGAGAGTTGAGGAAGGTTTGGGTGCGAGGTTGTCGCAATTTCCGCTTTGGATCTTCGGAGTCGCTTTTTTGGAGGATTTGAAATGGATTGGATGGGGTCATCGCATCTATTTAAAAGAATTACTAGGGGTTTAAGGCCCCAAGCTGAAGATAGAGCATCCATATCCTCGTTTAACATTGGGAAATTATTATTTGTAGACTCGGAGTTGTTGCTGGAATAATCTGGAGGTGAATTGGGTCGGAAATCAAGGTCTGGAATAATCAGATTATCTTCAAGATGGTCTGGAGAAGGTTGAGGGTCATCAGGGGTGTCTCCAGATTCGTCATAATAATACTCCTGTTTGATTGTAGGCTTCCTAACACGTTTTGAACCATGGGCTGGTCCTCCTGGAGCGGATCTCTGACCACCCTTGGCCTCTTCAGAAGCTCCAATTGAATTAGGATCTAATTCTATTTAAAAAACATTAATTTAATGCAATTCCAAATTCAATTGACCATCCTTACTTTGAACAATATTTTTCCTCAGGAGGAATGACTCTTGGTGGGTGTCACGACTGACACAGCTCTCACGATAAGCCCTAAGAAGATCATCCCGAATTTTGACCTGAAAGTTTTTAATCCTTCGCTGAATCTCCTCCAGTTGATCCAAAGCGAATTTGACCTCACGCATAACGAGGGAGCATTGTCCACATACGGGTGACACGATGAGCTTCCCATGTCCATGGTCAATTGACTTCCGGTTGAATATTTGCGGTGGTATTTCCGGAAATAAATTGGGTAGAGTTTGAGGAAGATTTAAAGTTGGGTCAGGCTGGTGGTAAATTGAGACTTGGGCATAGCAAATGAGACAATGGTCAGGGGGGTCACCCATGGCTGGCCAGAGGTCAATATAACGAGGCCGGAAGTTGTCCTCAATGTCAACTTTTAATTAAAAACCTGCTGACAAAATTTGAATTTGTTTTGGGATTTTTTTGAATATTTTTTTCGCGGGGACGCCATCGCAGATTTCAAAACCGTTCAAGTTCTCATTAAAAAATGTGTTTTTATTGATTTTTTAATTTTAATTAATTAATTACAAAATATAGGTACGTATAATTAGGTAATGTTGTCTTTAGGAGCTCCTTGAAGGATGAGGAGTTGTCTCTCATATTCTTCCTTCTTATGGACAAGCCTCATATGATTCCTCAAGTACCTTTTTAAATCAAACTTTTTAATTTTTACTCAAAGTATCATTTTTTGACCCATACCTTCGGACAGGATATGATTTCTCGCAATGTGGGCACTGTTCCGTATTATTCTGATGATGTTTCGCTGCCACATGATTGCTAGAAGTCAAATCAATTTTATTTCGAACCATTAAAATTGAAAATAAAAATTCCTACTTGAATTCCCGAACCATTTTGAACTTTTGTCCACAAAATTCACACTCAAATCTCGCTGCCGAATGTACTTGTAATTTGTGTAGCCTGAAATTTCAAAGGGGCCATTAAATGTCAATTAATTAATTAAATAATATCATACTTGAGGTTCCCAATAGTCTTAAACTTGCGATCGCAGGAGCTACAATGGAAATTATATTCATTCTCATGCCTTGTCATGTGTGTTCGCAGCCCTCCCTTCCGATTAGTCTGATAAAGGCATTTATCGCAATGATATTTCAATGGTCCACCCACCCTGCGTCCAAAAAACACCATTTAAATTCAATTCAATCAACTTTTAAATAATTACGAACCCATGTGTCTTCACCATATGATCATCCAGATTAGATTGTACATAAAATACATTAGCTTTCCGAAATCCATTTTTAAATCTCATGATGGCACCCTCTGGACATAGAGTACACTTGTACAACTCATCATGGACAGCCTTTTGATGTGCTTGGAGGGAAGATTTTGAGGAAAATGATGCTGGACACTTGTCACAGAATAGAGTATTATTCCCACCATGAACTTTACTCGAATGATTCTCGAGTAAATTCTTTGATGCAAATGATCTTGGGCATTCTAAGCATTTGAATTGAAGCTGGACAGTGTCATTATGAACGCTTAAATGCTTATTCAGCTCCCTTTGACCTAAAAAATGAATTAAATGGGTCAGAAATATGCAAATCTCAATTTAGAGCATTCCAAAATGAATTTACCTATAAATTCTAGCTCGCAATATCCACATTTAAGCTTGTTCCTTTGATCCCTTTCGCCATTGGCCTTGTGGGGTGCCTTTAAATGCCTCTGGTATCGATATTCCGCTGCAGACCCTTTGAAAACCTTGCCTAAATCGCAAAATAAATCTTTAAAAATTGATTTTACTAATTTTTAAACCGTGTTTAACCGCATTTAGGACAAGTCCCTTCGAAATTAGCATCCCAAGTCTTTCCAGAAGGCTTTACACCTTGAGATCTGAGCTCAAAAAGGGTGAGGTGGACACAAAATAAATGATCCTGCACCAGACGCCATATTCCAGGCCCACCTTGATCCGCCACTAGACTTATACCACAATTTGGGATTGGACAATCTGCACATATTGTTTGATATTGCTCTCCGAACATCAGCTTTTGATATCCTTGCAAATGAGAACTGATGTAGACCCCTTAAATGCTTTCGCATACAATTCTTTGCCTCTCCCTGTGAAGTATTAGTGTATTCTTTGTAGCAGATCAAGCATCTGGAGGATTTATCTCCAATTTGACAATATTGAGCTATATCTGGAAGTGGTGGGAGTCGAGGAGGAATGGATTTTGATCTTTTGACATCATTTGGAGTGTTCGTAGAGCTGCTGGGTATTGATTTACGCTTCCTAGAGCCTCCAATTCCTTCATTAAAGCGTCTAGCATCAGATTCTGAGCAGATATCTTCATTTTGAGTGGGTTCCTTTCCACCTCCTCGATCTACCTTTGAATAAAAACCATTAAAATTTGAAATAAATATTAAAAAATACAATTTACCGAAACACGAATGAGATGGTAAGACAGCAAGTGGTTTGAGAGCCTCTTTTTACCATCTTTACATCCTTCTTCATCCTCTAGGGTCTCCCCACATCTGGGACAAATCAATTTCTGGGATCTAAAGCATTTTGCAAACTCTTCCGGCCTCATGGCATTCAACTGGAGCCGATGTGCCCTCACAAAATGCTTTTTTATTGAAGATTTGGCCCATTCTGACGCGTAGGTCATGTTACAAAGCTCGCACTTTGCTCTACCATCCTCCAAATGACAATACTTTTTCGGATTCGGGTCTGGAAAGGCTGTAAATTCGGAAATTGGTGAAGAAATGCCTAGAATTTCTTCAATTTCTTGCAATGTGTCCATCTCAGAGGCTCCCTCGGGCCCTCCTTCGAGTTTTGAGGACCCCTGGATCTTACTACCACCCTGCCCAGGCCGAGTACATAATTGTATTAAATGTACCTCAAATAAATGATCAATAAACTCTCGCCTATACTCTTGATTAATCTGTACATAAAACATTCGATCACATTTAGGGCAAGCTGCTCGATCATAGGTCGTATAGCTATTGAACTCTTCCTTGGACATGTATTGGGTGAGCAGTCCGTGCTTAACTTTCATATGATGTTTAAGGCTCTTTTTAGAATTGGTGCAGCAATATTCTTTGGAGCATGTCAAGCATTTTGCCCAATCTACTCCAATATCTCCAAGTAGGCAATAACGTTTACCAATGTCCAGGTCAGGTATGGAATCTTTGAAAGCTTTCGGATGTTTTGGAGCATTATTTGGTGGTCGGTTTTGGTCACAGCGGGTCAAAATTATTTGGAGGGGTTTGAGTTGAAGGGCAGGTGGTTCAAAGGTGGATGGACTGATGAGTGAGGGCGAAGGAGGTGACGGAATGTCGTCTGGAGAAGGTTGAGGGTCATCAAAAGGGTCTGGAGGTTCTTCAGATTCGTCATAATAATACTCCTGCTTAATTGTAGGCTTCCTGACACGTTTTGAACCATGGACAGGTCCTCCTGGAGTGGATCTTTGATGGACTTCCTCCTCCTCAGATGTTCCAATTGAATTAGGATCTAATTCTATTAAAAAAACATTAATTTAATGCAATTCCAAATGCAATTGAGAACCCTTACTTTGAACAATATCCTTTCTCAAGAGGAATGACTCTTTTTGGTGGATTTCACGACTGACACAGCTCTCACGATAAGCCCTAAGAAGGTCATCCCGAATTTTGACCTGAAAGTTTTCAATCCTTCGCTGAACCTGAGCCATTTGATCAAGAGCACATTTGACCTCGAGGAAAAGTAGGGAGCAATTGCCACATACAGGGAAGATGATGACATCATTTGTTGACTTCCGGTTGAATATTTGTGGTGGTATTTCCGGGAATAAATTGGGCAGAGTTTGAGGAAGATTTAAAGTTGGGTCAGGCTGGTGGTAAATTGATACTTGGGCATAGCAAATGAGGCAATGGTCAGGGGGGTCACCCATGGCTGGCCAGAGGTCAATTTAACGAGACCGGAAGTTGTCCTCAATGTCAACTTTTTAATTAAAAACCTGCTGACAAAATTTGAATTTGTTTTGGGATTTTTTTGAATATTTTTTTCGCGGGGGACGCCATCGCAGATTTAAAAACCGTTACTTTCAAAATTCTCACTAAAAAATTGTAAAAAATGATTGTTTTTATTAAATCAAATTAAATTAAGACAATGCACATTGATTACAATAATATTTATCATAATATTGATTTATCATGATTTATAAATTATTCTAATATTGATTGTTCTAGTTTACAATAACATATAGTACATAGGTACGTTTTATATATAAAAAATAAAAATCCTACCATCGAGGAATTTACTTTTTGCAATATTTCAACTCGTGTGACTTCCATCTGAGGAAATTTTCAAAGGATTTGCCACATTTTGAGCATAAATGACCTTTGACCTTTCCTCCATGTTTATTATTTTGATGTCTTTGCAGCCAAGCAGCCCCGCTAAATGTCTCCCCACATCCTTCAAATTCGCATTTGAACATATAATTCCTCTCTCTCTTATGATTCTCTTGAATATGGCAGTTCAAAGAACTTTTTTTTAAATATATTTTTGGGCAATATGGACATTTTAATTCTCCACCATTCCCATGCATATATTTCATATGCCCATTTAAATTAACTCTAGTTTTGGAGGAATAACTACAATCTTTTATTTTGCAGGGGAATGGTCTTTCCTTAGAATTATGAAACTTTTTGTGCAAAAGAAGGTAGGATGAACGATAAAATACTGCATCACAATATCCACATTTGTAGCTCTTCTCCTTTGTATGGATATTTCGATGTTTCTTGAACTCTTTCCACGTATTTAATATTTTTGGACAGAATTCGCACATTTGGCCCGGTTTGCAATCTTTCTCGTGATTCTTGTAAGTTTTGTATTTGATTTTGGTCATCTTTTTCCCACAATTTGGACACTCGAAATCTCCAATACTCTCAGGATTTTGCTTAATCTTCCGAACTTTCATGTGGGTTTTAATGTGGTTATTTAAATGTGATCTCAACAGGAAAGCCTTGCCACAATCTTCCTTACTACATTTGAAGGGTCGTTTTCGGCCTTTGGTTTTAATTTCATTTTTTGTCAAGCCAGTAGTCCTAAAATTTAGATATTGATCATATTCTTTAAAGTCATTCATTACAATTATTAGTTTAAAAAATAATTTTGACTTACTTTCGCTTTAAATTAAACTCAGGATTAGAGCTATTTGAGACACTCGAAAAATCTTCATCCGATTCCGTCTCGGATTCAATACCCAAATCTTGGAGTTTCCTGAAGTTAAAAAAGGATTGATCTCGATTAAATATCAGAGAGCATATTTTTTAATAAAAAAGGCGTCATTTTTATCATTTAATAATTATTAATTAGCATTGTAGTAGTATGCTACCTAATAGTAATCATATCAATTTGAGAGGTTTGTTCTTGTTTAATCATCCCTTCAGATTTTACGGACCTATTGGGATAATTTAGAATCGAGATTTGATTTAGATTATTAAAAAACTTGTTGCATCAGTTTTTAAAAATTTAAATACCAATTCTGTTCCAGCCTCTCCTCCTCCGTTTCAATCCCATTCCCCAAATATTCAACCTTGATTTTTACATCCGGGATCTGCACTTCTTCCAAATTGACCAGATTCTCAAACTCCGTCAAAGGTAGCGGTGAATCCGATATTTCTATTTTCGGTTCAGTTTTAACAAGCTCATTACTCGAAATCCTAAAAAGCTCCACAATTGGTTCTAACAAAAGTTTAATTTAACATTCTTAATTAAAATTAAAAAATATCTAATTTTATTAATTTTATCTACATACCATTTCTGAATAAAAATTTGAATAGATTAGGATGTACTCCGGGGAAGGATTTTGAGAGTATTTCGGTAGGAATTCCACAGATTGTCTCATAATTGTCCATTTTATTATCATAAAATAGGTATACCTATATAATTTATAAGAATATTATTCATAAAAAATTCTTTATTAATGTATAAGTATTTAAAGCTTTAAAAAAATATCAAAACAAATATGCAACGCGGTAAAATACTATACTTATATGCTAGTATTATAATACCTACCTACATATCTCTATTATAAAAATCTATTGTCTGAACAGGATTTACCAATAGAAAACTTCACTAAAGCTCAACAATTCATGAAAATGTTGTCAAAAATTGTAGAATAATTCGATGGTGGCTCACTTGGGGGTCATTTCCCGAAAAGTTGACATCCGGTGACCTGCCACCGATTTTTGACAACTCTTAACTCTAAAAGGGCAATTTAATTCAATCTTAGCGCTTTCGCACTTTTTAAATTGGGAATTGGGGCTTTTGAGGTTTGATTTAATAAATGGGTTTCGAAACGGGTATCGGGGAATTTAAACTTAAAATAAATCCCTCTATAATTATTCAACCTACTTGCGGAAAAATATCATTGAAAGTCTAAATTGACAAGTGGTTTTCCAGCTAATTAACCAAGCCCAAAGGATTTGGGCTTATTCCACTAGTAATATAATAAACCTTTTAAGGTTTAAGCCTTAAGGCAAAAATAATCGGAATTCAGGGCCCTAGGCTCTGGGGTGATAAGATACTTTAAAAATTACAATTTCAATGCAATGCAATGCAATATGCAGAATCGAATGATATTATACTTTATCTCATATTTTTAAAAATTAATAACATAATTTTTATATCAAAATACTAATATATTTCATTAACATTAATATATTCACATAACCTACCTATATAGCGCATGACAATTTTAATTTTTAATATTCGATTTGCCCATTTGAATGGAGTGGGGGGATTTACAATATAGGGTTTTTATAGGGTTTATATGTAGGGTTTAAATTTTGTTTTGTTTGGTTTTGTTCAATATATTATTTAGCATTTTTTATTTCCGACTTCCCTTTCTCTAATATGATAGGTTAATTTTAATTAGTTAGTTATAAGTATAGGATTAATAATAGTGTCATGAATTGTAAAACAATATAATATATTGAATGATTTGACACTCTAATAAAGTTTACAATACAATACAATACAATACAATACAATACAATATTTCTTTAAATATTATTGACATTTTAAATTTTAAGCGTGATTTATCTAGATTATCTGAACATATACTTATCCTTATTAGAATATCTGAGGAAATTAGGTTTTTATTTTATGGATAAATTTTATATTTTGCAGTATTTGAGCTCGTGCTTATTGCATCGAATGAAATTATTAAATGATTTGCCACATTTTGAGCACAAATGACTTTTATTCAAATTTCCCCCATGTTTGTCATCTTGATGCTTTTGCAAAAATGCAGGCCCACTAAATGTCTCTCCACATTCCTCAATCTCGCATTTATAAATAAAATTCCTCTCCTTTTTGTGAAAGGAATTAACGTGCATTCGGAGAGTTATCCTAGAAGTATATACCCCACTGCAATGAAGGCATTTAAATTTTTTATCTTCATCATTATGATTTTTCATATGTCCATTTAAACTTGCATTTGTTGTAAAGGAATAATTGCAGCCCTTAATTTTACAGGGAAAAGGTCTATCCTTCAAATGCAATTTCTTATGTGTGAGAAGGCATTCTGATCGGTAAAAGACGCTGCCACAATCCTCGCATGTATATTCCTTTTCCTTTGTATGGGTATTCCGATGTTTTTGGAATTCCCTCCTGGAATTGAATATTTTTGGGCAGAATTCACATTGAAGATCCGGTTCACAAGACTTGATATGAGTGTGGAATGATTTATATTTGTCCATCTTTTTTCCACATTTGGGGCATTCAAAAATAATGCCATTCTTCTCATCCGGATTGTGGGCAATTTTCATATGGATATTTAGTTTGTCTCTCCCCAGGTAAGCCTTGTCACAACCCTTTTCTGGACATTTAAAATTTCTTTCGCGATCTTTTGGGAGCAAGTGTGTTTGTTTGTGCCTTTTGAGATATTCAGGAGAAACGGATTTGAAGCAAATAGAGCATTGGACTTTGATTTGTTGGACATTTGATATGACATTCTTGGCCTCAGGGTTGTGGTATATCATCAAATGGCGATTTAAGCTGGATTTCTTAAAATAAGCCTTATCACAACCCACCTCTGTACATTTTAGTGGCTCTTTAGTCAAATGTATCTTTTTGTGGATATTCAAGCCTTTTTTTGAAGATAAAAATTTATTGCAAATGTCACATTGGACTTTGTCCACCACGGATTCATCAGACTTCTTTTTTGGCCTAGGTCAATTTAGAAGAAATGCATTCATTAAATAATTGAATAAGAATTAATTTAGTATAATTAATTATTTAGTATAATTAATAATTATTAATTACCCATTTAAAGCCTCTGAATCCAAATTTTCAACTTTAATTTTTAAATCCAAGATTTGTTTCATTTTTATCAGCATTGGATTGTTCGGGTTCTTTTCAAATTCGCATTTGTGAATAATGCTTGGCTTATTTTGATGGGAATTTTTGATATGCCTTGTCAAAAAAGGTTTAATGACAAATGATTTTGTGCAACCATTAAATGTGCAATGGAATGGCCTTTCTTTCAAATGGCTCCTTTTGTGAGAGGTGAGGGAATGGGATCTGTAATAAACGGCATCACATTCTCCACATTCAAATTTCTTGACCTTTGTATGAATGTTCTGATGTCTCGAGAATTCCCACTTTGAATTGAATATTTTTGGACAATATTCGCACTTTTGATTCGGTTTGCAATCTTTCACATGAGATGAGTAAGTTTTGTATTTTGGCATCTTTCTCCTACATTTTGAACACTGGAAATCTCCGATTCTTTCAGCCTCAGCGTTGTGGTCCATACTCTTATGTTTATTTAGGTGGCATTTCTCAAAATAAGCTTTATTGCAACCCTTCTCTGGACACTTAAATGGTCGTCCTCGGTCTTGAGGTTGAAGGTGAGTCTGTTTATGAAGTTTTAATTGACGATTTGAATGTAGTATTTTATTGCAGAGTTCGCATTTGGCTTTCTTGGGATTCTTTTTTGAAGAGCGAAGTCTGCAATTAATATTAATTAAAGATTTTTAGCAAAAAATGATATATTTTTATTTACACCTTGAATTAAATTCCATTTCTAAGTTATCTGAAGAGCTCGAAAAGTCTTCATCTTCGGCTTCAGAATTGAATTCCATTTCCACCTCTTCGGGAGTCCTTCAAAAAAGGAGTTTCTTTAATTAATTTGATTTTACAATAGGATTTTTCATAGATTGTATTACCAATTTGGATGCATCACCTCCTCCTGAGTATCAACCTCATTTCTCAAATATTCAGCCTTAAATTTTATATCCGGGATTTGAACTTCTCCTAAATTTATCAGATTATCCGGCTCCTCCGTCAAAAGATGAGGAGAATTCGACATTTTTCTCCGGTTCAACACTTCCGGTTCGATTTTGATGAAAAGTGTTGAATTAGATGGAATCCTATCCAGCTTTATAATGGGATCTGAAATAGTACAAATCAAACTATCTGTAATCTGTCTAAATATTATATGTACCTATTTTATATACGAGTATTATGTACACGCGAATCCTAAAAGTAAAAGTTATATAATATTAATTTATTGACCTACCATTTCTAAATAAGAATTTGAATAGACCGTGATGAACTCCGGGAAAAGAACTTGAGAGGATCTGGGTCGGGATTCCACAGATTGTCTCAAAATTCTCCATTATGATATTAAATTTAATTATAGCATAATATTAACAAAAGAGTTAGATTTATTTATGACATAAATTGTTTGGATTGAAAAAGTCAAGCTTCCAAACAAATCAATCCCGGCTAAAAGTTCAGGGTATATCTGCTAGAAACCGCAGGGGCCATTCAGGACTAATCCAAAATTCCCCTGCAAAATTCTATCATACTTGTATATGTATACGGGTATACTATAGTACAACTTGTTATATCCTCGTTGCACCCTCCCCTGTCATCCAGAGATAATCTGGGCCCATATGGCCAATAATAATGACACCCGAGGACGACCCCAACCTCCTCCTTCCACAGATCTCGGGGCTCCCCAAGAAGGATATAAAATTCTATCTCTTATTGGATTTACATTGCCCCTTATGGCTTATATAGGTGCAATATACCTTCATACTTCCCCAATATACAATATATTTCCTATTCTCCCCCTCCTCGTCCTAGCCTGTCAATCCGAGATATCCCACGGAATAATCGAAATTTCTTTTGTGACGACCCCCTCCCTCAATTTGTCCCCAATTTATTGTCTCTAAATTTACCATCC
>JAAZTK010000187.1:0-26351 GCA_036507255.1 Megalothorax incertus | reverse complement strand
CATGGAGGAACCTCCTCTTAATTGTGACGACTGCGGTGGAGCAGACTTTTATCTGGATAGAGGATATTACTTTTGTCGGCAATGTGGTACCCAATCTCAGGTGTGTTTATTTTATTTTTTAACATTTTTGACATTTTTGACAATTAATATTTTTTTTTTGTTAATTTCAATTTTCAGGATACTCAAGAGTATGTCACTGACGAACCATTTGACCCGAATAGGAGTAGAACCGGTGTCCTCAAGCTTCAGAAGAAAAAAGAGTTAAAATCCACCACCGACAAGAGTTGAGTTTTTAAAAAAAAAATACACATGAATGCCCCTAAAATTAATTTTGATTTTTTAAATTTAATTAGCTGCTGGAAGAGTATTTTTAAGTTCTTGGGACATTCTCAACATGGTGTTGAAAGCAATGACGGAGAAATTAATTGAAATCGGGTTCCCGGAACTTCTCCGAGCAAAGGTGTTTGAACTTTGGACAAGATTCCTTGTGAATCGTGAGGTCATCCTTGTGTCAAAGGAAGAGGGCGAGGTGGTTCCAGATAAATTCTCGCTTGTTGATGCCAAAATGTATGTGCAATATTTATTTTTAACGACGAGTAACGTCATTTTTTCTTTCTCAGGAATCTACGAGCAATTTACAATCACGACCATTACCAAACAAATGTTGGGGTCAAGAGGAGAGCGAAAAAGGCTTTAGAGAAAGAATTGAACCCTACAAATGTTGTGGAAGAGTCTGGTTCTCAAGCTAAAAGGCGAAAGACAATTCAAAAGGTATTTAATTATGCTAGATTATGCATATTGCTCAGGTTCTAATAAAATTTCATTTTTAAAGATTAAAGCATTCACCGAGGAATTCGAGTCTTCCCAGAGGGAGACCCAGGAGGATGTGGCAGAGGATGAAGTGGATTATGAAGAGATTTTTGATGTAAAAAAAGACGAAGAGGTACAAGAGGAAGAGGGTTCAAAGAAGGGAAGGGTGGAGGTGACGGAAAAAACCAAGCTTATTAAAAAGAGGATTCAAAATTTTAATAGCTTTGTGAATAAATCTCAAGCCCCTGTCCATGACAAGGGGTCTGTATTGTCACATCCAGAAAAATTTGGCATTCGAACCATATGGTGTCTTCTTTTTGTTGCTCTCAGATCGATTGGGTGCAATGTAATAATTGGGGACATAATCTCGTAAGTTGAGCATTAGCAATTATTTGTATATGAATCATGTAAAATCAAAATTAATTAAGCTTTTATTTTGAATTTAAAGGTTATTCAACGACGGTACAATTTACATTGAGAGTGCATATCCTCTCCTCAACGAGGAACTCCGTAAAAAATCAAGGAATAACGCAGATACTTTGTTTATAAGCCTCTGTAATCCCCTCTCCCTGAATGGTATTGCAAAGAAGCTCAACAATTTCAGCCTAATCCTCAATTACAAATATCCATACCCTCGATTTGAAGAGATCCTACCCAAATATATTGATGACCTTTGCCTTCCAAGTAAGAAATACATTTTTTTCTTATGTTGTACAATTCATGCTGGTAATTGTCATTATTATTCTAGGAGAGTTTGAATACCTTGTAAAAAACATTTATTCATCATTCCCATTGGAGGTAAACCTGGAAGATTTCAAGGGGATTACGTGGTTAGAGTCATACGGGCCCATGGCTGAGATTTGGGTGGTTGCACATATTCTCCTCACGCTTAAAATGTGTTTTGGGCTGGATGATACGACTGAAAAGTTCCAATCGAATTTTGCGAGGACTGTAAATTCTGCACTCAGGTCTATAAAGAGTAACAAATTAAAATATTCGAGGACCTTTGGGAGAAAAGATTCATATTTCGAATTGTTTGACATCCAAGAATGGTTTACATATCTCCAGCACCGGAAACTCCTTGTTGACCATGAACTATTCAATCCTCCACTCTATCACCCCAATGTTACACCAAATCTCCTTCAAGTCAATGAAATTAGCTTCCGATACGGTGGACAAAGAGGTTTTTTAAAAACATTTTAGCAGTTTTATATATATTTTAACATTTTTAATTTATTTCAGAGAAAATGACATCCAAAGGACCTTATAATCCAAACGCAAATGTAGCAAGTAAAAAAGCTCAAGGTTTTTTAACCGATCTCCTCTCGAACCTGACCAACCTTAACCCATTTCAAGACCCTATCCCAAGCTATGTCACTGCCAATCTCCCAAATGAGGGGGTTGTGGAACATTTCCTTGAAGCTTCTCCAAATGTTGCTCATCCAAATGCAAAAATTGAGGATACTAGGCGAGATTTTTCTCAAACTAGAATAGATTATATATTTAATCACAACAAATACAGTCCAATCTTCTCCAAGCTTGGGCTAAAAGTCAAAATCCTTCGAGGAGATGCCCTAAATCAAGTCAATCGGCCTACAATGTCTCAGAAACAAATAATCCTCTTCAAACCTTACAAATCCTTTGATGACTACCTTACTTCCGACTCAACAAATGATCCAACCCGCTCTCAATCTATGAATTTTCTTTTAGATATTGCAATTAAAATGATTATTGGAACTGAGCGAGATTTTGGTGGGGGGAGAAAGACTTTGGTAGAATTGATTCAAGGGTTGGGGGATTTATATTGTCGTAGATGTAGAGTTGAATCTGTACCATTAATTGATATATATGATAAGTAATTTAATAAAAGTCTGAATAAAGTTTTATTAATTTTTTAAACAAACAAAAAAAATCAAAATAATTATCTGCATAGTCAAAAATCTTAGCTAAAAATTGATATTTTAAAGAATTTGGAGTTTGTATTTTGATCGTAGTATTCTTCTTAAAGTCTCATTTCACTTATTTCACAATGGAGCATGCAGAATAGGTAGGGATATGGGCTAGAGGAGATATTTGGAGGTCGTTGAAAGATCTAGCAGTAGCTCTAGCCATCCAATCCACATACTCCGAGACCCGAGTAAATACGGAGAGGACTTTTCCAGGGATGTAACAATTTCCAGTTGGTCCAAAGCTTACTAGCCCTACTTGTTCGTACCTTCCTTTTCCATTCTTGACCACTAAAGGACCCCCACTATCCCCTGTAAAGGAAATTAGTTCCGAGAGTGTAATTTACTAATTAGGATTTTAAAAGTAGTAAATATACCATTGCAAGTGGCAGCCTCCTTTCCTCCCGCACAAATGTTTGTTTTATCAATGATATTCGAATAATCAGACCCTGCGAATTCTGCCCAGTCCTTTTGACACCGATCATTCTCCACGATGGGAATCTTGGCCTCTTGGAGCGTTGGGGAAGGGACTTTAGAGCCCGCAGTAAGTCCCCAGCCTACAATCCAACCTTGTTCTCCAGCATATGAGCCTTTACAATTACATACAATTAATTAATTTTAAATGTAGGTATTCAATTTGACATTACCCTTGGATTTTGGTAAGCAAACAGATCCAACCACCCCTGTCAAATCTACCCCCTTTTCAAGCCGAATGAGTGCAATATCATTCGTCACAAAATCATACCCAGGGTTTTTGATGATCTTATCAATCTTATATAGCTGGGTAGTATCCCCAGGCTTGTCCAGATTATGTGCCCCAATAGCAATCCTTACTTTCCTTACGTCAACTTTATTGGGGTCGAATGCAACACAATGGCCAGCGGTTAGGATAATATTTTTAGAAACGAGTGACCCTCCACACAATAAGGATTTGCCGTCCTTAAGCATTGCAACCTGATTTTAAAAGGGCTCATATTATAAAAATAGGATTTTGGATTAAATTGTTAATAATTTGGAAATATACCATACCATGAAATTCCAACTATTCGCTTTTGCCTCATATCCGTTGATAATCTTTGTCTTTGGGGGTCTTTTGAGTGCCTCTTTTTGAATCAGGTACTCTAGATCTGGAAAAAGTCTTATATTTTGTATAATAATTCAAATGCTCTGACTTACAGCAGCGGAATGACCCTTGTATGCAATTCTCAAGCTTGAATTCGAGTGGGATGACCTCAGTTTTATGCGGAAGACCTCGATGGTCATTGGAAAGAGCCTCTGCGTCCGCATCTCGTTTTCCACAGGTCTCAGAAACTTCAGGGAATGGGTCCGATTTGATTTCCTCACAAGCTACTTGCTCTGCAAAGATTTCCCAAGAATGTTGCTTACTCTGCGTCACAAAAAGGATCTCAACTGTGTCACCCTCCTTCACCCGGACGTCAACTGTAGGATATAGTACACGGGAATTAGATTTATAACATAACAAAAATATAATTTGGCTGGATAATTAAATACCCTGATGGCTTTTGACAACTCCGCAAAGGGGGTGCGTTGGAGCATTCTCATGTAATACAAATAAAAAGTCAAATATGCAATCCTTAGCCCAGGGTGGATTCTGGAGCTCAAGGGACTCGATGTTTAACCTTGATTAGATTAAAGGAAATGCTATTTTAGGATATATTTAATTAAAATGCAGTTTATAATTTTTTCTGTACCTCAAATTACACACTGATTCTTGAATATGGATGACATGACTTTGAGATCCAGAGCATTTATCGGCTTTGGGGTGACTCGGATTGATCAGCCTCGACGTGATTTCCTTAATAAATGTACTGCACCTTCCTGAGATACAAATTTAATAATTAGCAATTATTAAAATTGTTGAATTCAGCGTTTTTTAACCCTTTTTCGTGCAATCAATTTCAATTCCTTCCTCTTTCTCAGCCTGGCATGTAAAAGCTTGATGTACTTTGGAATGATTTGCCCCGGGTTTTGCAATCATTCCCTGGCTTTGACCCCTAAAGACAAAGAGGATATATTTTAATTTGACGAATAAGTTTTTAAATATTTATAATTGAGTAAAATTGACTTTACAAATAGGGCCATAATAGGAGAAAGTAGAGAAATGCTTTCATGATCGAAACGGTTGTTAATTATTTGAAAAAATATTTATTTAACAAATGCCTGAATCTAATTATCTAATAGGATGTCAACGGATTAATGTTATTGACTGATCATGAATTATAGAATTGTAAAATTCCTTGTTTGAAATTTGAAGTTTTGAACCCTTCAAACCTTTAATGATTTAATTTTAGATAAATTCCAGAAATGATATTTTTAAAGGGATAATCTGAGGCTTTAAAAAAGTGTGGGTTTAAGACATTTGCTTTTTCAAGACCTACTATAAGACATTAGAGAAAGCTAAGACTGTTCTGAATTCAATAAAGAACGAAGGGCAGGTCATATTATTACAGATATTGATAAAATTGATATTTAGGTAATATATCGTTTGATTTATTTTGATCCAAGAAATGATTATATAAATTTTGAATAATTTTTAAATAAAAATAGCAACTTTGGCTAAAAATTAAATGATTCAAGGATATGATTACATTTGATTTGATATAAATATTAAAATAGTAGTATACTTAGGTACCTATCAACTATTGTACTACTACGAATCTACGATATATCTATGTAAAAAGTTTTATAGTTATACCTATCTATGTATTACCTATATATTATTAATATTATTTGGTATTGCATTAAAAATATTTTTTATGAAAGAGTTAGAGATTAAAGATGAAAGGTATTTGTACTAAAATGAATGATCACATTTTCGAATAAAAAAGAATAGCATCTTTGCATTGGCTTAAAAATGATTGATTCTAGTATGATTACATTGATTAGATAGTATTTTAAAATAGTACTTCGAGTTTACTACGCGCGTGATATAATAGATATATGTATAATAAGTGTATATATTTTTTGGTAATCAAAATATTTTCATGAAAGAGATTAAAGTTGGAAAGGTAATTGTATTTGTACTAAAATTATCACATTTTTTTTTCAGCTTTCGAGGGTATTTTTAAAAAGTAGATAGTATTTTTTTAGGTTTTAACTTTAAAATTTGACATGCAGATATAATGATTAAATTGAGCATTAATTAAATTCCGAGAGACAGGTATGTAGGCCAATATAATATTATAGAACTTCCGAATCCTTTAAATCTTGGTAAAAATCACGGTGAATGGAAAGAAGTTGATGATCTTTGCTCTATCTCTCTTGGAAAGCTAAAAAATAGGGGAAAATAACCATTTACATTATATAATAACCTTTTTTCTGCAAATGCTTTAAAAAGTAGTACCTGTCCCCATTTGAATTTGAAGGTAATTGCGGACAAGTTGAGACTACGAATTTGTTCAAAATAAGGTAGATATTCTCTAGGTTTGGGCAAGCAGCTCTCAATCACAATAAGCTCACGCAAATCTTAAAAAACGATAACAAGTATGTATTTACTAATGACGAATATACTCGTATAATGGTTAAATAAGTCTTACTATTCAGATATCCGAGCTTTAATGGGCTTTTAACTTGATAGATTTCCAAAACTTTAAGACTCTCCACCCAGGGTATCTCCTTATCTTCCTCATCATCGAGAATCATCCCCTGGCATTTAAAGTTTTCAATGGATCGGATCTTGTCCCCAAAACCATCTTTCCACCCCTCCCAATGCCTACTTTCTTCGGTCCAAATCCAAATTTTAAGGAACCGCAGAGGAATTGGCTCTGGAGTGGTATCTTCCGGAAACATAATTGATAGCACTTCTTGATTGAATGTCTTTAGGGTTTCCAGCTTTGGAAAGTGGACGGGGAATAGACCCAACTTGAAAATTCGGCAAACAAGAGGTCTTGCACGTCCGCAACTGTCGATTTTGAGTTTAAATGTGTGCAAATTCTCAAACACCGGAAGCTGGATTTGAGCTTTGATAAGCTCTTCTTTATTGGCATCTCCCATTTGTTCAAAATTACAGCGGAAGATTAGGATTTTGAGAGATTTGGATTGAATGTGGAAGAAGTGAGAGTAATTGGTGGAGATCAGACTTAAATTCGGACGCTCCATTATACATGGACCATAGATAGGTAAATCCAAGTGTTCGAGGGACATTCCTGCTTTACCAAGCGTGACCATTGTTGTAGTCAACCTTTAATTGATAAAGTTTAATATAAATATATGATTTAAAGCTACAAGTTAAAGCCTAAATAACACTTACTCGACATCAGATTGTTCAAGTGTATGAATTGTAAGGCGGGTTAGACGTGTCCATCGGTCCAGGGCATTTGGTGCCAAAGGATTCAGCCCAATGGTATTGTAAAAGTTGCGAATTCTAGAATTAATTTCCAGATTGATGAGATTTGGCGTTGGATCAACGCCTAGAAAATAAAAATAAAATATAGCTACTTGTTTATTCGATGTAATTGAATGAGATTACTTTTATCCAGGATGAACTTAAAGAGATTAATCAGCACAGAATTGTCAGCTCCACAGGCGCGATGGTTCTTAAATGCGAATTTGGTTAATTTTGGAAGCATTAGCTGCTTTCCAGACTTTGTAGGCAGGCTGAAAGGGGCTTCATCGCCCTCCTCATCCGTGGAAGAATCATCCTCGGATAAATCACAAACTTCAATTTCAAATTCTTGGAGTTCTGGGCCATTAATTTTAAAAAAATTGTGCAAATATTTGATATCACGGGCATTGAATTTGAAAGCCTTATCGATCTTTAGCCCGATGACTTTTGGAGTATAATCCGTGAGGAAATGTAAGTCGAAGAATTCAAGGCACTCTGGATAGAAGAATTTGAAGGACTGAAAGAGCTGTGAGTTGGATTTTGTGTCTTTCATAAAAGATAGGAAATCCTCTCTATTTTCACCACATGAAAAATCAGCAGGCTTCAAAAGGAGCTGTAGGAAAATGCCAATTTACAATTAGTAAATATTAAATTAACATTAGGTTTTAATTTAATTAATAGTGCAAGTTACCTTTGTAGCCCTCTTTTCTAATTCTACAACGGCCATGTAGTTCCATTTGGCATCCATCTCCCTCAGTATCTTCAATTCCTCTACATCTGCCTCCTCCAACATTAGGAGGATTATCTGTGAAATTAAATTAAATCATGAATAATTAAATTCATACCTTTAAAATATGGATCAAGGATTTTAAAACTTTGAATAAAAAATCAGATGCAAAAGTAGGAAAAAAAGATGCTTTCAAAGAATTTGGGAAATATAAAAAAAGTACTTACCGGATCAATGCGGAAAGGGTTGTCAGACATTGTCGTCTATTTGACCGTTAGTTTTAGACAATAAATAATTTGGAAAGAGCTCAATTAGTTTAATTAAAAACAGAATAATTATTAGAATTCACTGAGGAATGGGCCACAAAATAATTTGATAAAAAAAGCTTCCATATTCAAATTAGAGCTGGGGTGCAGCCTATAGTTCTAAAGAGTTGCTTGAATTCCTCAAAAACGTTTCTTCAAAGCAAAAATATGTCAAAATCTATTCTTAAATCCTCATTTCTCAATCTATACCAATACTCGTAAGTCGAAGGTAATAGTTATTAATTTGTTCAATAAAATACTGATGCAATAATTTGTAAATAGATATGGTATATCGTTTAATTTATTAATCCAAGAAATGAATAAAATTTTGAATAATGTTCGAATAAAAAAGAATAGTAACTTTTGCTACAAATTAATTGATTCTAGGATGATTATATTGATTAGAAATAAATATTAAAATGGTACTAGTACGAATCTAATCTACGATATCAGTATATGTATTAATATTATTTGGAAATAAAATATTTTTGAATGAGGTTAAAGTAAAAGTAATTGTATCAGTGTTTGTATACATATACTTACTAACATTAATTATCACTTTTTTTCAGTTTTCGAATGATTGCGTTATTTTTAAAAGAGTTAACTTTTAAAATTTGACATATATTGAGCATCAATTAAGTTCAGAGAGATAGGTATTAGTTAGGTGGCCAGTTATATAGTAGAACTTTCGAATCCTTTAAATCTTGGTGAAATTCACGGTGAATGGAAAGTAGTTAATAACTCTGTTTTGTCATCTTCGGAAAGCTAAAAAATTGGGGTGAAAAATCAAGTTTAATATTTTTTTTTGCAAATAATTTTTCAATATAAAGGATTAATCCTCAATTGATATATTGTACATAGTACCTCTCCCGATTTGAATTTGAAGGTAATTGCGGACAAGTTGAGACTACGAATTTGATCAAAGTAACGCAGATATCTTTTAGGTTTGGCCAACATACGCTCAATCACGGTAAGCTCCCGCAAATCTTGAAAAAACGATCATAAATTATGTAATAATGATGAATATACATTATACTCGTATAATGGTTAATTAAGGAATCTTACTATTCAGATATCCGAGCTTTAATGGGCGTTTAACCTCGTAGATATCCAACACTTTGAGACTCTCCACCCAGGGTATCTCCTTCTCTTCCTCATCATCAAGAATCATTCCCTGGCATTTGAAGTTTTCAACGGATCGGATCATTTTACCAAAAGCGTCTTTCCAGCCTTCACGGTACTCACTCCTTTCATCCCAAATCTTAACTTTCAGTGTCCGCAGAGAAATTGGCTCTGGAATGGCATCTTCCGGAAACATAATTGATATCACTTCATGATTGAATGTCTTCAGGGTCTCTAGCTTTGGAAAGTGGGCGGAGAATAGGCCCATCTCAAAGATTCGGTAAGCAAGAGGTGTGACGCCGCCCACGTCGATTTTGAGTTTAAACGTGTGCAAATTCTCAAACACTGGAAGCCGGATTTTATGCCCTTCTTCATTATCTTCCATTTCTTCAAAATTACAATGGAGGATTAGGATTTTGAGAGATTTGGATTGAGTGTGGAAGAAGCGCGTGTAATTGATGGAGATCCCATTTATACCCTCCTGTATACATGGCCCATAGATTGGCATATTCAACTGTTCAAGGGACATTCCTGCTTCACCAAGTGAGATAAGAGTGGAAGCCAACCTTTAATTTAAAAAAAATATTAATATCTAATTTAAATCTCTTAAATGATGGTAGTAGCACTTACTGTTCAACAAAGAGTTCATTTATTGTATGAATGTCAAGGTGGGTGAGATGTGTCCATCGATTGAGGGCAGTAGGTGTCAGAGGATCAAGTCCAATGGCATTAAACAAGTTGTAAATTATAGAGTCAATTTCCAGATTGATGAAGCCTACAAATATAAATTATTATTAAAGTTAATAATGTAATATGTATGTAATTTGATGAATTACTTTTATCCAGGATGAATTTAAAGAGATTAATCAGCTCAGAATAGTCATCTCCACAGCTGGGATGGTTCTTAAGCGAGAATTTGGTTAATTTAGGAAACGCCAGTTGCTTTCCAGACATTGGAGGTAAGCTTAGAATCGCTTTTTCGCCTTCCTCATCCGTGGAAGAATCATCCCTGGATGTCTTAAATACTTCAATTTCAAGTTCTTGGAGTTCTGGTCCAATCATTTTAATGAAATTGTGCAAATATTTGATGTCACGGACAGTGAAATTGAAAGCCTCGTCGATTTTTAGCCCGATGAATTTTGGAGTATAGCCGGAGAGGAAATAAAAGTTGAAGAATTCGAGGCCTGGATAGAAGAATTTGAAAGACTGAAAGAGCTGTGAATTGGAATTGGTGTCCTCCAAAAATGATTCGAAATCCTCTTTATCTTCACCACATGAAAAGTCAACCGGCTTCAATAGGAGCTGTAGGAATTAATACATAAATACCAATTAGTAAATATTAAATTAACATTAGATTTTAACTAAAATTAAAAGTTAGGTATACTTTGGAAGCCCTCTTTTCTAATTCTTTCACAGCAAAATGGTCCCATTTGACATCCATCTTCCTCAGTATCTTCAAACTATCCACGTCTGCCTTCATCAACAATTTAGGGATTATCTGTCAATTAATTTAATTAAATCACATTCACGGGTAATTAAATACAAAATCTTCAAAATAAGCATTAAGAATCAAAGTAAGATTTAGAACAAAAATTGAAAATCAAAGTTGAGACAAAAATCGATTTTGAAAGAATTTAAAAAATATACAAAATGACATACCGGATCAACGCGGAAAGGGTTATCAGACATTGTCGTCTACTTGAGTGTTAATTTTAACCAACAAATAACTTGAAAAAACTTGAATACAAAGTAGTTTAATTAAAAATAAAATAATTATTTAAATTCACTGCCCATAAAAATTTTTTAAATTGGAGAAAATTATCTTTCAAAAATGGAACTGGGATCTAAAAACGTTTCTTGAATTTTTTTTTCTTTGTGTCGAAACGAAGAAAATAATTGAAGAAACGTTTTTGAGGTGAAAACGTTTAAAAACGTTTTTCCTCAAATTTTCTCTTTCATCGAGAAACGTTTTTGAAGAAAAAAACTTTTTTAATTCATCAAAAACCTTCCTTGAATTCTCAAAAACGTTTCTTCAATTTCTCAAATACGTTTCTCCAATTCTCAAAATCGTTTCTTCAAAGATTCTTCAAGATCTCATAAAATATCGTATATTGTATATAGCTCTATAAAAGTAGACTTAGGTAATCCCTCCTTATACAATATGTAGGAGTAACATTCTCAATTAAGAATGTTAAAGAAGAAAGAGCTCGAAAGAATGATCTTATGAATTTATTGTCCCTTTGTTAAATCCTTGTAGGTACAATTTTATTGAAATGCAAGACATTCGGGAAGGATTCTAAAAAGCTGTAAAAAGCCAAAATGCAAAATATGACGTTATTTTGTGAGGGGGCCTAATACCTGCGAAGGTCTCAGCGTGGGTAAAATAAGATATTTCAATCAAAGAATCGGTTAAATCGGCAAAAATTAAAAGTTTGAAATGGAATTAATTAATTAATTGTTTCAACAATAAAATCAATCATAAAATGTGGATAATTACGAGTTGAGTGTGTTGTGCCCCGTGTTGCCCTTCAATTAAAGGTTGGGGGAGAGTTTGACATGTCATTTACAATTTTGTCCCATTTTTTTCAAAAAAAATCAAGACCGTCTCCCGAACTTGTTTTTAATTAATTAAAATTAAATAACACATCAAAATGGACACAAAAGAAATTAACCAACATGTCCAGTCACTCCAGGTGTTTGGGGATACGGCGGCAAGTCCAGAAGCAAAGGTCAAAGTGGCTCAGGATGTCACCGACAATCTTGAGGTAAACTTTTTGGTTTTTTTGGCGCTCTCAATCCATTAATTTAATTATAAAAATAACTAATCAAAAACTGGATTTTATTTCAATTTTAGACCATCGTGGCTTCCCCTCAATATTCAACCTTCCTCGAGAATGTCGTCCCTACATTTCTGAAATTCCTTACTGAAACTGAGCCATTTTTTATAGCGGAATTCCTTTATTTCAATTTTAGACCATCGTGGCTTCCCCTCAATATTCAACCTTCCTCGAGAATGTCGTCCCTACATTTCTGAAATTCCTTACTGAAACTGAGCCATTTTTTATAGCAGAATTCCATGCTCAGGTTTGCTATTAAAAATTGCCAATTAATTAATTTAGCAAATGTTTTAATTTTTTATTATATTTTTAAATACAGCAATCAAGAAAGATAGCATTGGAGATCATTCACAGGCTCCCTGCAAATGAGTTGTTGAGGCCTCATGTCCGTCAAATCCTCAATGCTTGTTTCAAACTCCTCGAGACAGATAATGAAGAGAATGTGGTCATCTGCCTTCGTCTCATCATTGAGCTACACAAGCAATATCGTCCTCAATACTCTGTAGAAGTGCAAAATTTCCTTCAATTTGTCAAAAATGTGTACAAAGATCTCCCCTCGCATATTGACAAGATTTTTGGAGAATCTAAACTCCCCTCAAAGATTAAAGACCTCTCTGAAATTAATATTGGGAACATCCTCAACGAGATTTATTCAGTCACACCTTTTCAAAGTGACAAAAAGGCTGCGGATGGGACACCCATATCGGTTTGTAACTTTATATTAATTGGAAATTAATGTATTAATGTATTAATTTTGTAAATGTTTATTTATCTTTTCTTAATCAAAAATTACAGTATAGCGTTATTCCAAGAGCTAGGAATTCCCTCAAAGTCCTTCAAGAGCTCCCAATCATTGTTGTCCTCATGTACCAGATTTATAAACCCTCTGTACATACAGAGGTGGGGGAATTCATTCCGATTGTAATGTCTACAATATCTCTTCAACCTTCCCAGCAACACAGGTGAATAGCCTCTTAAAAATGTTCATTTTAAAGGCTCCTTTTTATTATCTGGTGCAACTTTTATGGTTTTATATAAATTTCAGATCACAACCAAACTTTAACAAAGAGATTCTCGTTGACTTTATGGCGGCTCAAATCAAGACACTCTCATTCCTTGCCTATGTCATCAAGATTTATCAAGAGATTGTTGCACAACATTCTACAATATTAATTTCCGGTCTAATAAACCTCTTAACCCTTTGTCCAATGGAAGTGGCACACCTTCGGCGTGAGTTATACATTGCTACCCGGCATATCATGAACACCGAGTTAAGATTTAGTAAGTTTTTAATTTAAAAAAATTAAAAATTCCACTTTTTTTAAATTCTAATTATTTTAAATCCTATTTTAGAATTTGTATCACATATGGAAAAGCTATTTTGATGAGGATATCCTACTGGGTAAAGGATGGACAGTTAATGAAACAATGAGATCTCTCGCTTATTCAACTCTGGCTGATGTGGTACACCATGTTCGACAGCATCTTTCATTCTCAGATCTGAGCAAGGCTATGATGTTCTTTTCCTGTATGCAATATAATTTTTTTATTATTTTATTATTTTATTTACGCCACTTTTAATTAAATTTCGTTCAAATCTTCGATTAGGTCATGTCCACGATGAGACTCTTCCACTTGGGTAAACCTTATAATTATAATAATTTAAATGTTCCTAATCAAAATTAATTAATTGTTTTTTTCGTTGGTCTGACAGGATTCAAACAATGAGCTGTAAATTGTTATTTAATCTTGTGGAGAGTATCCGATTAAAATCAGAAGCGGAAGGGGATGGAGAAGGAAGGGATATCCTTATCCGAATGCTGGATGTTCTCGTGTACAAATTTGAAAAGATTTCTCAATATATAATCCCGTACTTTGAGGTCAAATAGTAAGTAGCTCTAAGAATTATTCACATTTATGAATAAAATGGATTAATTTTAAATGTATATTTCCAATTAGCTCTACAAATAACACTTGCTCAAAGGACCCAGCCCAACCTGGCCCATCTTCAGACTCTCAATCCACTGTTCCTATCTCCTCTTCACAAAACTCTCTCGCTACACTCCCCCTCTCACAGCCATCTCAGCAGCAGACTCGATATAAGAGGGATGAGCCAGAATTTGAACCCTCTAGAATGATGGATGAGATTGAGCGAATGGATAAATCCTTTCCTTCAAAGAATGAAGGGAATCTATACGGTATGGATGAATGGAAGCGATTTATTACACCACCATCCCTCTCTAATGTATCCTTTACGGAGACTCGGCAATTGGTGAAGACGCTCGTTTGTGCCATCAAAACTATATCATGGGGGATTGCATCTTGCAAAGTAAATAGCCATTCGAAACGTTTTAAAAACGTTTTTTTTTTAATTAATTAATTTTTAAATTATATTACCCCCCTAGGGCCCTTCAAATGATGCAAATCCAACGTCAGGTTACAAACAATTTACCCCAAAAGAGACTGAAGTTTATCTACGCCTTATGAAATGGGGGTTAAAAGCCGTAGATATTTATGTGATTAATGGCCCTAATGGAAATCAACTTCCAACTGGACCGAGGGTTGCTAATGCTCAAGGGATCCGATCTAAAGAGGAAAAGGAAGTACTGGAACATTTTGCTGGAGCATTTACCCTATTAAATACATATACATTTCGAGAACTCTTCTCAGTCTCAATTGATATGCTTGTAAATCGTATTCAAGATAATTCTGCACTTCAAGTTGTAGCAAATAATTTACTTGCAAACCCATCTACATCCGCTGTATTCGCTACAATCCTTGTTGAATACCTGCTCGGGAAAATGGGGGAAATGGGAGAGGATCCAGACAAGTCTAATCTATATCTTCGTCTATTTAAGCTTGTATTTGGATCTGTGAGCCTTTTCCCAGCTGAGAATGAACAAATGTTAAAGCCACATCTTCGAGAGATTGTCACACAGTAAGGATTATTTAATTTTTTGTATTTTTTCTCAAAAATCGCGTGATTTTGATTATTTTTTAATTTCCAAATAGGTCAATGGACCTTGCATTAAAAGCAAAAGATCCCTACAATTATTTCCTACTTCTTCGGGCACTATTCAGATCTATTGGGGGTGGATCCCATGACCTACTTTATCAAGAGTTCCTCCCACTACTTCCTTCCCTTCTTCAAGGTCTAAATAATCTCCAATCTGGACAACATAAGCCACATATGAGGGATCTATTTGTTGAGCTATGCCTTACCGTCCCTGTCCGCCTCTCCTCACTCCTCCCATATCTTCCAATGCTTATGGATCCCCTTGTATCCGCCCTTAATGGATCACCAACCCTTGTAAGCCAAGGCCTAAGAACCCTTGAACTATGTGTGGATAACCTTCAGCCAGAGTTCCTTTATGAGCATATTCAACCCGTAAGGGCTGACCTAATGCAAGCCCTATGGAGGACCCTTCGAACTGCTAATGAATCCTCAACTGTAGCCTTTAGGTAAGGGATTTCGGTATTTTTTATATGATGAAATGATTTAAAATGTAATTTTGGATATAGGATTCTGGGTAAATTCGGTGGAAGTAACCGTAAGATGCTCGTAGAACCTCAAAAGCTTGAATATGGTGACAAAACGAATCTAGGACCTTGCCTCAACCTTTATTTTCATGATCACAAATCCCCAGTTCAACTCCCACTGGAAAGGGTGATTGAATGTGCAGTGGGTGTCCTGAGAGGATCCGCTCCTACCACCCCCTACGATTCATTCTATAAACGTCAAGCTTGGGGATTTATTAAAATATTCCTCTCATCATCCCTCACCCTCAATTTTGACCAAACTACATTAGAAAAATATTTGACGTCACCGGAATCACCCTCTACCTCGGAGAACTCTTCAATTCAACTCTTTAAAAATTCGGATGAAAAGATGAGGAGTGTAATGGGGGTTGCAATTACTGGGCTAATCCTTGCTGGATGTGTTAAAGAGCTCCGCCGTGAAGTATATCCATTCCTTATCCCATTTACACGTCATCTTGCCATCATTTCTGTTGTACAACAAACTGGGATCTATTCTGAGACATCTCCACATATGGATCCTAATGTATTCTTTGATGCTGCTGTCTCTGTACTCGGGAATGAGGACCGTGAGACCAAGAAACATGTCATTTTCATCATATCCATCTTTATGAATGCTCTCATTAATTTCCAACGGTCAAAAGAAAAGGTAAATTATTCATATATCATTTTATTATAAAAATTAATTATAATTCACTTTTCCACAGGCTTGCCAACTCCCAGTTGTTGAATATTTCACGGAGAAAGTCTGTAATTTATGCTATGAACGGGCATGGTATACCAAATTGGGTGGAAGTTATGCTATATGCTATTTCCTGGATAATATGTCAATTGGATGGGTTTTATCACATACTTGCCCTATCCTTAAAGCAATGTCATTTGTCCTGACTGACCTCACGGGGGATGTATCCTCTGGTACAGTGGATATTGCCAAAGAGAATATTCGTAAAATGATCAGCCTAATTGTGGGGTGTAAGGATGAAGGTGGAGGGCTTGAGGAAGCGAGGAAAAAGAGCCTTACACACATAACTCTGGATTTTATTAAACAAGTTACATCCCCCATAAAGAATATTCGAGAACAATCCATGAAAGGGCTAGAATTCCTTGCGTCAAGCCAAGGGATTACTGTATATGAGCTAATGGAGCCACACCGAGATGTTCTAGTGGATATGGTCCCTCCAAAAAAGCATCTAATACGTCATCAATCAATTCAATCTCAGCTAGGGCTCCTTGATGGTAATACATTTTGCCTAAGCCTTCGTCCACGACTCTTTTCAATGGACCTAAGTCAAATGGAACATCGTGTATTTGTATCTGAGCTCGTTGCCCTATCTGAAGCTGATGATTCTGGACTTTCAAAGCTACCATGTTATAAAAATGTTGCAAATCTAGCCACAGTACGTGTAGCTGTAATGAGAGTCCTTGCTTGTACTATTGTATCGGGTTCTTCAAAGGAAAAGGTCATCAATATCTTCCTAAAAGGGATCCTAAATCCAAATGGGTTGATACAACGTTCTGCATTTGAATGTCTACGTAAATTTCTTGATGAAAACCCAATGGAGACTGAAGTTGGGAAGATTACCTCTGCAATTCGACCCATTTTAACACAACTTTCAAATATGAGGACTGTAACCCTCCCCGTCCTTTCTCAATTGGGTTATATGTATCAATTATTCCCCTCTCTACACCCGGAAAAATTATGGGAGCAACTTCTACAAATCCTAAGTAAAGCATTTGAGCTTGCACTTGCTGCTCGTTCACGTACACCTAACCGAAATGGACAACATGAACTACGGCTTGCCGTTGCAGTCCTCTCCCTATTCCCTCTAATTACTCCAATGCAATCAAAATTCCTTGAACCACTTTGTAAGATCTGTTTAAAGGCGGAATCTGTACTCCTACTAAGTTCTGGATGTCCCCTTCGAGAACCCCTAATGAAATTCATTGCAAAACAACCTGGAGAATATGTTAAACATGTATTTTCACCAAATTATCTCAAAATCCCGGAATGGAATCGATTTTTTCTATATTTCCTTCAACAAAAAAGCGAGGAGGGGGTCAAATTAAGGGAAGCTGTTGAGGGGGAACGGGAAAGGATACTATCTTGTATTAATATAAAGAAAGAAAAGGGTGGGGGGATCCTCCAAGGACCAAATGCTGCGTCAGAATGGAATGAATTAGCATCAATTCAATATTTTGGGATTAAAACAATGAAAATCCTATCTGATTCTAATCCGGATTGGCTTCGTCTTGATATGGGGGATCCTAATGGGGTTGATCCTCTAATTGTTACATTGGAAGGGATTTGGAGTGACCCTGAATATCATTCAAAAATTAATCAAATTCAAGGGACTGGTGGTGGGCTTGCTTTCAAGTTAAATGTACAAACTTGGAAAGAATCTCAAATCATTTGTCAACTCCTACTCAAATATTATGAGAAGAATATTGATAATTTGGATCTACTTTTCAACCTACTCCGAGCTTTCACTTCCCGTACTGTTGTCCAATTCAAGGTATGATTGAAATTTTATCATTTAAATTTCAATAAAATTCAATTCAATTTTTTTTCTGTAGGGCTCATTTTACTTTCTCAAAGAATTCCTCGAAAAGACTGTCTCAAATTATCCTGTGGCGTGGAAGTCGTCGTGTATTTTTCAAATTTGTTGAAGTATTTAAAGATCGGAGCTTCCCCGAGGAAATCAAAGCCAAAATCATTCAATGTATCCTCATCCCATGCCTCTCAAATTGCTTTGATCGAGGGCTAGGTGATGAATTTATTGGATCTCCACCTAATCCTGAACGTGAGAATGATATTAATATTGTAAGTGTATTCCTTGGACAAATTATGGACCCCGAGAATCCAAATACAATGCCAGATTCAATCCGAATCCTACTCTGTCAAATGTCATGTGTAATTGTGGAACACGCAGCTGCACATATTCATGATGCTGCGAATAAAAAGCAAGGGAATAAATTAAGAAAGCTCATGACATTTGCCTGGCCTTGCCTCCTATCAAAAACATGTGTAGACTCTTCAACTAAATATTATGGTCATCTACTCCTATCCCATGTCATCTCAAAATTTGCTATTCACAAAAGGATTGTACTTCAAGTATTCCATTCACTCCTTAAAGCTTCAAACCCGGAAGCAAAAGCAATTGTACGTCAAGCCCTGGAAATTATTACACCAGCACTACCCCTACGAATGGAGGATGGGAATACAATGTTAATTCATTGGACAAAAAAGATTCTTGTTGAAGAAGGACATTCCCTACCTCAACTAATGCATATCCTTCAGCTAATTGGACGACATTGGCGTGTTTATTATCCAGTACGTCATATGCTCATTACGCATATGGTAAATTCAATTCAAAGGCTTGGATTTACGGCTACATCTACACCAGATCATAAAAAGCTGGCTGTAGAACTAGCTGAAGTGATTATTAAATGGGAGTTGGAAAGGATACGCCTTGAAGAGTATGATGATGCATCATTTGAAGCTTATGAAAAGAAACAAAAACATTCTGGATCCTCACTACCTGACCCTAATAAACCACTGGAGAAATTACATACTGATTCTGTGGTTAATTTCCTACTAAGGATGGCATGCTCTGTAAATGAGGCAAATCCTAATCCTGGAGCTACTGGAGAGATCCTATCAAAACGTTGTGTATCCCTTATTAAGATGGTGATTAAACCAGCAGTTTGGCCAAATTGTGACCTTAAACTTGCTTGGTTTGATAAACTATTTGCAACGTTAGAGTCTACACAAGTCAATTACCCGAATATTTGTACTGCTTTTGAGCTCCTCACCTACCTGATTGATTATTTTGAAAAAGATCAACTCCTTGATCAATTTAAGCTGCTTCAAAAGGGTCTTGTCCTATCTATGAGTTCACAGAATAGTAAAGTAAGTGTTTTTTGCCATTAAAAAAATTAATTCATAAAATCTAATTATGATTTGTATTTTTTTAAAGGTTATTCGTGCTGTTCATGCCCTTCTAGTGAAGCTTATGAATGTTTTCCCAACGGAATATCCATCTACAAATGCGACTGCTACTAAACATGATGAGCTGGAGCCTTTATATATTAATGTCAGCAAGGTAAGAGACTTAGGACTCCTCAGACTTCAATTTTAAACCATTTAAAAAATTGTCAGAATATTTTTAACCCGTTTTTTCATTCCCAGATTGTAATTGAAGGCCTTACAAATTACGAGAAACAAACAAGTGTGAATCCTTCTTCACTTTTTGGGAGTTTAATGCTTCTTAAAGCGGCTTGCACAAACAACCTATGTTATATTGATCGAATTATTACCCAATTTATGAAAGTACTTCAAAAGATTACAAAAGAACATCTCTCGGCTGGAACTGATGTAGTTTGTAAGTGAGAATTATGAGTTTTACATGCTATCTCATTGAATTTCCTTAATTTATATGAATTTCCTATACAGTGACAACGGATCTACTCATACTCGGGCTCGACCTGGTGAAGAATCGTGTGGGTGTAATGGGTGTTGAAATGCGGAAAGCTTTTATAGGGAATATCCTAGTGAGTTTAATTGAAAAGTCATCGGATGCAAAGCTTATGACAGCCATAATTAAAATGGTTGAGGAATGGATGAAAAATAGGACTCCAATTGTTGTGAATCAAGGGCCTTCCATTCGAGAAAAATCAATACTTCTTGTAAAATTAATGCAGAATGTTGAAAAACGTTTCTCATGTGATCAAGATCTTCTTGCCCTCTTCCTTGAACTGGTCAACTTTATCTATAAAGATGAACAACTTCGTTCCACTGAGCTCAATTCAAAATTAGAGCCAGCTTTTCTTGCGGGGCTTCGATGTTCTCAACCTGGGATTCGTACAAAATTTTTCAAAGTCTTTGATTCTTCAATTCGAAAGAAGCTACACGAAAGGTTAATGTATATAATGTGCTCACAAAATTGGGAGGCAATGGGTCCGCATTATTGGATTAAACAAGCTGAAGAGCTACTCTTTTCAACCGTCACTGGTTCGTACCTAAAACTATTTAAATATATTCAAAATATGGCTAATAATTTCACCTTTAAAATGTATTTTTTCATTTAGAATCCAGATTAGATCTTACACCAAGAGAAACAATATTCCCATCACCCCTCGATGGCCTCTCAACCATTGATACCTCGATTAAAGGTGTTGGGGAAAAGGATGGTGAGGTTGAGATGGATGTAGACTCAGGTTTACATCACCTTTGGAGTGAGTTGACTACATTAAGAGGATACGAGGATGATGATGATGAGGGGATGGTACAAGACACGGTGGAAAAGATTGAAAATATGTTTTTGGACCAGGGTTGGGATGAACCTAAAACACCCATTTCTAATATAAAGAATATCCTTGCTGGACAAAGGGATTTCCAATATTCTAATATGAATTATAAGCTACCCCATTTGGTGAATCATATGATCCAGCTATGTCATTTGGATACGGTGTTAGCGGAAAAGCTTTGGATCTCATTTTTCCCGAGAGCTTGGAAGATATTTTCAGAACGACAGCAAATTGTAAGTTTTTTTAGTGGAATTTAACAATAATTATTAAAATCATACCGAGTTTTTAAATTTAAATTGTGTAATTTAATAAAATCAAATGTTTTAGGCCCTCGGAGGAGAAGTTGTACCATTCCTATGCTCAGGGATTCACGTACTCCAGCAAAATTGCTCCCCATCTGCGATAAATACATTTGCTGAGGCACTTTGTCAATGTGTACCCGCAATTTCAATTAAACCGTAAGAGTTTTTGTATTATTTTTCATTTAAATAATGTTTTATCTTAACCCTATATATGATTTAATAGGACAATCCTATATTATCTTGGAAAGTCCCATAATTTATGGCATCGGATGGCAATCCTACTTGAACAAATGGCCCTAGACTCACACTCTTCCCAACAAATCAAGCTAAGGATTAAAGAGATTGATTGTTATGAGTTTGAGCCAGGGGAGAGGTTGGTAAATTCTCCACAAGTACAACAACAAGAGACATATGATTCCCTTGCACTCCTCTACACAACCCTAAAAGAGGATGATTTATGGGCTGGACTTTGGCAAAAAAGAGCAAAATATCCAGAGACTGCTATAGGGGTTGGATATGAATCACAAGGATTTTATGAAAAAGCACAAGCATCATATGAGGCTGCAATGTTAGAATCTCGGGCTGAATTTGCTCAGACTTCTTCACCATCTTCTTATGTTTCTGAATTTAAACTCTGGGAGGATCATTGGGTCAAATGTTCAAAAGAGTTGAATCAATGGGAGACTGTACAGGATTATTCATCATCAAAAGGAGGTTCTGATGGCATCCTACTATTGGAATCAATATGGAGGAGTCCACATTGGGCTATTATGAAGGAGACGTTGGCTTCTGTGGAGGGAGCTTGTCCCAAAGACTTTGTTTGGTAAGATTCTGCGAGTATTTATTCAAAAACAAGTTCGGATTGAGACCTAATAATTTTTTTACATAGGAAACTTAACCTGTACAAGGGTTATTTGGTCCTTGGGTCAAATGATGAACAGAATTTGGGGATGGTTGAAAGATATGTTGAAGCAGCGAGTAGCCTATGTATTAAAGAATGGAAGAAATTACCTCAACTTGTATCCAATATCCACGTGGGGATCCTACAAGCAGCTCAACAGGTATAAAATTGAATTTGTATATACAATATTGACATTTTGAAACAAATTACATTAAAAAATAGATTGTGGAACTTCATGAGGCTATGCAAATACATCAAGGGATGGTCCATGGAAGGACAAATTCACTTCATGAAACAAAAGCAGTTGTAAAAACATGGAGGAATCGGCTCCCCTCAATTTCAGATGATCTATCTCATTGGTCAGATATCTTTAGCTGGAGGCAAATTCATTATCAATTCATTGCAAATCAATTCGAGTCTGGTATCAAGTGGAGATCAAGGTGGGAATCAAACAATGTTGGGTGTACATGCATCAGCTCAAGCTATATGTCATTTTGGGAAGATTGCAAGGAAGCATAACCTACCTAATGTATGCCTAGAAGCCCTCTCAAAGATATATTCTATCCCAAGTGTACCAATAGTTGATTGTTTTGCAAAAATTAAACAACAAGTTAAATGTTATATTCAACAAGCTCAAGTTCTCGGAAGATTAGAGCTATCTGAAGCTCTAGAAATCGTAGAATCAACGAATCTTAAATATTTTTCAAAAGAAATGACTTCAGAATTCTTTGCACTCAAAGGACTACTACTTTGTCAAATTGGTAATAATTTTATTCAAGTTTTGTGTATATTTTGTATTTAAATTAATGCTTTTTTGCGAGTAGGAAGGACAGAGGAAGCTAATAAATCATTCTCTTCCGCATGTCAACTTAATGAGAGTTTATCCAAATGCTGGGGATTTTGGGGTGATTATCTGGAGGGTACTTTTACCCGTGATTCACGTCAAATGTCAATTGGTGTGGCTGCTGTGACGGCTTTTATGCACGCTTGTCGACATCAAGTTGAAACAAAAGCTCGGAAATACATTGCAAAGGTACACAATATTTGTTTTTAAATACAATTTACGAAAAAATTGATAATTGACTGTTTTTTATGGCCAGATCCTTTGGTTAATGATGTATGATGATGAGAAGGGGACCCTCTCAGATGCTGTAGATAAATACTCAATAAGTGTACCCCCAATTCAATGGCTCCCTTGGGTTCCTCAACTTCTTACAGCCCTTGTACGTCATGATGGCAAAATGGTTCTAAATCTACTCAATCAAGTTGGAAGAATGTATCCACAAGCTGTATATTTTCCTATTCGGACACTATACCTAACTCTAAAAATGGAACAAAGAGAAAAGAGTCGATCTGCAGAGCTTGCAGCGGCAGCCGCGGTGGCGGCGGCTGCTAGCCAGGCTGCTAATGCTCCTCCTGGGGTATCTCCTGGTGGTACAAAATTGGAATTTGAAGCAGCAGCAGTTGCGGGGACCGGAGGAGGAGCTGAGACTAGTAAGGGTGCTTCATCCCCTGCTTCTGCTCAACCTACAGCTTCTTCGTCTTCGTCTGGGGTTCCAACGACAACACCATCTACGCCATCAGGGTCTACTCCTACTACTACGTCCACCACAACACCTTCTACACCAGCAACTACAAGTACTCCAGCAACAACGACAACAGCCACAGGAGGAAGTGCACCTTGAACAACAAGCAATTAAAGCCACCCCCTCAATGTGGAGATGCTCTAGGATTATGCATATGCAAAGGGATCTTCATCCAACTGTACTCTCTAGCTTGGAAGGGATTGTAGATCAGGTTTGTGAGCTTTTTTTGCCTAAATTATCATTGATATCCATACACAATATACAGATATATACAATTACCTATAATAATTTCTAAATTACCTAAAAATTGATCCAAATGTTTTAAATTTTCAGATAATTTGGTTCCGTGAAAATTGGTACGAAGAAGTAGTACGCCAACTGAGGATAGGCCTTGCAAAATGCTATGCTATTGCATTTGAGAATCGTTCCTCTGTGATTGAAGCCACAATTACGCCTCAATTGCAGAATTTTGTGAGGAAACTTGTCTCTACATTTGGACATGGTAAGAAATATACGAGTATATTAATCCAAAGTACTAGATATATTAATAGTTAAATCCTAAATCACTTGAAATAGGGAGCCAAGTTGTTGGGAATCAAGGGCCGGTAAGTACAACGGGTACTCCTACAATTGAAGCCCTACTCCGTCGTTCCACAATTCAAGACCCTAATTTCCAGCATATGAAGATTCATTTCACGGTAGATTTTGACTCCTCCGCCCCTGGTGCCCTCAAACTTCATAATCTCATACAAAAGCTCCGGAAATGGATCAAAATCCTTGAAGCCAAGACCAAAATCTTTCCAAAGTACGCCCTTTCCTTTACTAAAATACAATATTTTCGAATTTATAATGTAAATAAACCCTTGATTTCTTTAGGTCTTTCATCCTCGAGGATCGCTTCAAATTCTTATTCAATTTCAGCATACAAATTGCAGAGATTGAGCTACCAGGAGAATTTTTAATACCAAAACATGCCCATTATTATGTAAAAATTGCTCGATTCCAGCCTAAAATGGAGGTTGTTCATAAGAATAATACATCAGCCCGTAGGATTTATATTCGAGGTCATAATGGAAAGATTTATCCATACCTGATCGTAAATGACTCTGGTCTATCGGATGCAAGGCGTGAGGAACGTGTCCTTCAAATGATACGAATGTGTAATCTATATTTGGGGCGTCAAAAAGTCACGGCAAGAAGAAATCTACGATTTACAGTGCCAAAAGTAGTTGCAGTTTCACCACAAATGCGTATGGTTGAAGATTAACCCTTCATCACAGTCCCTCCTTGAAGTATTCAAATATGGTTGTTCCAAGCGGAGTATTGAATTTGATGCTGCAATCACGAGATTCTATGAAAGGATAGCTACAGCACAAGCTAAAGGAGCTCAAGGGGTTTCACATCAAGTTTTAAGGGAAGTTCTACGTGATATTCAAGCGAATATTGTACCAAGAACAATGCTTAAAGAATGGGCTTTGAATAACTTTACATCCCCCTCAGATTATTGGATGTTTCGAAAGAATGTAATATTTTTTTTAAAGAAATTAGAATTTTAAACGAGATTTTAATATATTTTTATACTCTAGTTTACCCTACAATTATGCCTGGCTGGATTTGCTGAATATGCGTTCCATTTGACACGTCTTAACCCTGAAATGATGTACCTGCACCAAGATTCTGGGCTTGTAAATGTAGCATATTTTAAATTCGACATTGATGATGTTTCTGGTGAGTTTAAAATTTATATTTACCTATACCTAGTACCTACTATAAATGGAAATTAACAAATAGTTTGGATTTTTCAGGAGAATTGGAAGCAAATCGGCCCGTTCCGTTCCGACTTACTCCAAATATATCAGAATTTCTCACTACATTTGGTGTTAATGGTCCAATGGTAGCTGGAATGATATCCCTTGCTCGATGTCTTATATTTCCAAATTATAAATTCCAATCAATTCTTCGAGCAATCCTCCGGGATGAATATATTTGTTGGCTTAAAAAGAAACAAGATGATAGGGATATGCTTAATACTATTGCAAGTGTCGGAGGAGGAGGAGGAGGAGGTGGAGGAGGTTCAACTACACCTAGTACAAGTTCTACTGGTCTACCAAGAGAAAGCTCAGCAGCACCAGTTGGACCCCTCGTTGATACAGACTCTGAGACTGTGATTAATATGGTGGGGAAAGCTGTGAATGCTATAATGTTAAGAATTGAAGCTTTGGCAAAGTTTGAAGGGTCTGAAAGCAAGGTAAGGGTCCCCATTTACACTTTAAAAAAATTAAAATCTAAGTAATTTGACCATGCTATTTAAATTATAGGTGAGCACATTGGTAGCAGCAGCCAATAGCCACGATAATTTATGCAGAATGGACCCCGCGTGGCAGCCCTGGCTCTAAAGTATAAACCTGACCTGAGACAACTTTAAATTGTGTTCTAAAAGTTGCAAATCTAACAATAATCAATACTCGTATTAGTATTATCTTGTTATATTAATCCTATCTGTTTATAAGAGTATATTGTATTACATTTATGGCCAGTTCCACAAACGTCAGTTAGCTTAAACCTCGGTTAGTGGGATTTTGAAAGTTGAATATTTTGAAAACGCGCGGACTTTTTAATTTTTTTA
>JAAZTK010000186.1:0-26379 GCA_036507255.1 Megalothorax incertus | reverse complement strand
ATTAAAATCAAATAATTTTTTTAGATGCTTCAATGCAACCTCAACAAAGCACCTCATCAACTGAAGCAAAAACAGCTCGAAAGAAATCCTCAGGTGAAGTAAAACAAGCTCACAACAGTACTTTTTCAGATAAAGGTTCATTCTTTAAACATAACTTAATAATACAACGCAATTTAATTAATAATTCCTTTTTTTATAGGCCTAGTTGATTATCCATCCAATCTCATCAAGAACGAGATTAATGATTCCCCTTTTGAATTGATCGAGTCTGTTGTTAGAAGTTTGTGTGGAGGACAAGATATTTTTGAAGGTAACCGAGAGCCGTATCAAAATTTGCGAGAACTGATGACCGAGGGTGTAATAAGGCTAAAGAATAACAATGATCCTGCTGCAATAAAGAGATTAAAGCATTTCAAAAATGATGAGGATGAGTTCCGTAAAAGAATGAAGCTGGGGGAAGCTGCTAAAACTAACAAGGAGAGTAATGTTTGTACTGTTATTGAGGTACCTTTTAATTAAATTATATTTCTGAATTTAAATTAATTATGTGATTAATTTAAATTCAGATCCAATCGTTGGCTGACTTGGTGGGTAGACATATTTCTGTCCAATCAGAAAATAATGGAAAGAGGATTGATTTTGAGTCGAGGTTCAGGAAGGAGGCGGATCGCAATGAACGAATCTGGTTGTTTAATAAGAGTTATCGTTTCTTTTACGGACTCCTACAAGAACAATTAAATAGGATGGAGGTACAAATTTCATTCAAAAGATTAATAAAATAACCATTAAAATCATTTATTGAATCAAACTCAATTTTTTATAATATTTCAGGATCCGAACTTTGCAAATGTAATGGCTGATCGCATTATTGGATTTTTGAGAGGCGAAAGGAGTGGCGTGCTGTCATTTAAAACTTTAAATGACAGTCCGCAAAATGAATCAAAAGAGTTTGATGCGGGTCCACCAATTGTCGAGATGGAAGAGTTTGATGCGGGTCCACCAATAATAATAATTGAGGAAGGGATGGGAACTGAGGAAAACACACTGCATGCCACTTCCAATTATGGGCCTGAGAATATGGAAACTTCGGATGAATTTATTAAAAAAGATGTAAAGGGATCTGTGGAAAAGGGGAAGAGGGAAAGTGATGATAAGGAGGTACCAAAAAGAGCCTCAAGTATTTCACGGCGAAATGAAGATGAATCGAAGGCTACACGAGGGGATAGGAGCGAGAGTAATGAGAGAAAGGATTGGTCGAATGGTGGGAAAAAACGAAGTGGAGATGGAATTTCGAGTGACAAAAGAGGATATCAAAAGGATCAAGATATACCTCCTAAAAAGAAGTCCAAGGGCTCTGAAGGCAAACAGAAATCCAGTACAAATGAGAAAGGTAAAAAATATATAAAATTCTCGATTGCATTTACAATAATTTAAAATTTAATAATGTATTAATTTGCAGATTTTCCAATGCAAGCTCGACCAAAGTCTTCAACTAGTGAAACAAGACCTACTCCTTCTAGTACCTCTCCTGAAAGCAAGAAAAAGCCTTTGAATGAAACAGGTTATAAATATGAGTATTCGTAAATACATACTTATCTATATATTATTATTTATATGATTTCCAGATTTGATCCCATACCCGTCGAAAATCAAAGTTTGTAACATCAACGATACGCCATTCGGTCTCTTAAAATCCGTAGTAAGGAGTCTGACAGGGGGACCTGATCCATTTGAGGGAAATCTTGAACCTTATCGAAATCTGAGGCAACTTATGACTGAAGGTGTTATTAAGCTCAAGAATAAAGGGGATCCAGATGCGATCAAAAGGCTTAAAGAGTTAAAGAAAAGGCTTAACAAAAGGCTTAAAAAAACAAAAGGCTTAAAGAGTTTAATTCAAGTGATGAAGAATTTCGTCGAGCAATGAAGGAAAAGGAAGCTGCTCTCACAAACACAGAGAGTAAACTATGTACTCTTGTGGAGGTCAAACTTTTTAAAAATTTAGATTTCTGAATTTAAATTAATAAAATAATTAATTTAAATTCAGGTCCAATCATTGGCAGATCTTGTGGCTCGAAACATCTCTGTCCGCTCTGTAATTTCAGATAGAGGACGTGACTTTGCGTCCATTCACGAGGAGGCTAACAAGCATGAACCTATTTGGTTGTACAGTCAAAACTCTAGATTCTTTGTTGGCCTATCAAAAGAACCGTTGAAAAGAATTAAGGTATTTTAATGTCACTTTTTTTTAAAAAGATCTATAAAATTCTAAAACAAAATATTTGAAATCCCAGGATCCAAACTATGTGAATATTATGGCTGATCGGATCATTAGACTGTTGAGAGGAGAAGCTGAAGGTGTACTGTCATTCAATCTATTGGATGACAGTACGCAAAATGGAGTAAATAGTATTCCTACAACCGAGATGGAAATGGATAATGGATTGGAGGGAAGTATGCACTCAGCTTCATTGCCCGGGAGGACGGAAAACGGGAGGATGGAAGAAGCAGGTAGCGCAAATGGTGGAACTTCAAAGGATGGAGATTTGAGGAAGGGTAAGCTTAATTAGCAAATTTATGATAAACACATCATTATGAATGTAGTTATTTTTCTATATTTAATTCCCTACTGATTAATTATCTAAAGTCTCTCTTTGAGGTTTAACATTAAATTATTCAGATATGATTTTTTCATGTTATCGATTCCTATTAGAGTAGTATTTCTAAACTAGTTTAGCTCGATCTATTAATATATTCGCTGTAATTTTTAACTAAAAATTCTTGAATAAATTAATACTTCTTCATTAAACAATGAGTGACAAATTCCAATTAATGTGTTTGTTCATTCCTTGAGTAGATATCCTCCTATCTTATAATTAATTATATTTCTCTAGATTGTATTAAATGCAACCTGAAAGTTAGATAGAACATTTTTTATTTACTCTATAAAGTTAGTGTATTTACATTGCCTATTACTAAAGTTAATTTTAGAATCTAAATAGTTATAACACAAATGCTATTTTTTCCTTGTGAAACCTCATAATACATATATATATATTTTTTAAATTAATTTAGGTAAGTCAAATGTGGATTTAAAGGCCGGAGGAAAAGTCAAGAATAAGCATCGCAAGAAACGACAGAGTTCCCCTTTCAAGGATGATGATTTATGAGAGTATCTGATCACTTACCATCAAAACATCGGAAGTCTTCCAAGTCTGGCGTTACTCAAGATTTAATTGATCTTACATTAGGTTAGTTACTCAACCGTTGTCTTCAATCACATATATTTTACATGAATATTAAAACATACATTTGTAATTTATAGATACTGACGAAGAGAGGGAGGATAAGAATTCAAACAAAAAATCCGAGTACAAGTCAACTGGAGCTAAATCCAAGAAAAAGGCCGTACCTTTGATTTCACCTTCAGGAATCAAAAGCAAAACAGCTCAAAGAGGTGATGAATCCAAACGATATAGGCCCAAGATCAAAGCGAAAAGGCGAGCTAATTCTCGGGAAGGAACAATTTCGAATGAGGATGAAATTGAAGAGAACCCATCGGGAAAGGTTTATAAAAGTAAAGTTGAAGAGAGAGAACCAGTCAAGAGGAGACACAATGGGAAAAAAGTTGAGAAAAATGGCTCGTCCTTCGGTAACAATGTCAAGGGTCCACAACTGAAAATACCGATTATTTCGATACCCAGAATCACGCCTCCTATTACTGATCCTGTAATAGTAGGGGGTAAAAATAAAGTTAAGAACTCTTCTGGAGCTTTTGATGGTGATGCAAGCGTAAGCAAAAGAATGTCGAATGCAAAATCGAAGAATATGAAATCAACTCAACCTAAGAATTCAACTAAAAAGGAACCAATGGACGACGACAGTGAAGAGGAGAATTATTCACCTGATACTTCAAAACGAATGCGCCGTAAAAAGAAGGTTCCCAAATCATCTCCTGACACTTTGATTCGAGATGGAACAGCTAATGGTAATTTTTTAGTCAAAGTCAATACAAAAAAGATTTGTTTTGTAATATTACCAAACAATTGGGAATTGTTTTGTAATATTACAAAACATTTCGAATACTTTTCAAATATTACAAAACAATTCGGATTAAATCTCAATACTTTAAGAACTATTCAAAATTAATTTTGATATTAATATTCGAATATTTTTTCATATTTCAGAGGTTCGTAAGCGTATCCCGAGAGCAGTAAAAAGACCATCTGTACTCCCAGATGTCAATGAATCGTCACAATCAGAGTCTTCTGAACAATTTTCTGAACTTGAAGATGAGGATTATGACCCAGAGGATGATGAAATTAAATGGGACTCTGATGAGGACTCCGATTGGTACCCATCCGATGAAGAAATGGATGAGAATAGCGAAGATTCTGAGATTGAAGACCTAGTGGAGACTCTGAAAGAAGAAGTTACAGAAGAGGCAAAGGATTCATCAGAAGCTGCAGAAATCAAGGTTAAAGTGGAGGTCGAAGAGCAGGAAGAAATGGAAGTATGCCCGGATGAAGTGGAATTTATTGAATTTGCTAATGAATTTAAAGCTTCAACCCAGAAAGCTCAAATAACTCCGAGAGAGGCTAAGGCAAGATACCCAGTCCCAGCGCCTAATGATTTGAACATCAATCTACCGCATGTAAATTCAGCAGAACCCGAGTCGGATCCTTATGAAATTCCACTTCATAAAGGTTCGGAAATCCCCGCGGAGGCTTTTAAGCAAACCGAACGTTTCAAGAAGAACGGTCTAAGAATCATCGCAATCAATATGAATGGATTGTTGGAATGGAAAAGGTCGTGGGTTGAGGAGCTTGCCAAAGAGTGTGACATCCTGCTGATTAACGAGACGTGGGAGAGACATGAGGGAACAAAGTATAGATTGGGTCCTTACTTTAAATTCCATTTTCGCAAACAAACTGAAGAAGTTCATCAGAGTTTCTTTAGTCAGTTCGGATTGGGACGGGACATGAAAAAGTTTCTATATCCTGAATTTGTTGGGTACTCACGACCCTTGGGGCACTGGGAGGATCTGGTACGAAAGGCAGTGGCAATCTTTGTAAGGAGGGGAATAGAATCGCGTCTTATCAAAGAAGACCCACTTAGGGATGTGGCAGACTCTGAAGGAAGAATTATCGGGGTTTATCTTCCAGAATTTGATATTGAGATCTACTCGTTCTACTTCCCATCTTCCGGCCGGATTCTTCATAAGAAATTCTACTTGCGAGCCTTAAAGAAGATGTTGACGTCTCCAAACAAAATAATCATTGGGGATTGGAATTTGGACCCAGAGGCTCCGCGCCATAAAACCATCTATAAAAAAGCGGTCAAGAAATTTGCAAAGTTGGGGTACCATTTCATTGACATCGCTCAGGTTGGTTTGAACTTGTATAATTTTATAATTAAATTATATACTCTATAATTTAATTATAAAAGATTTATTGAGAAATATTTTCAAATCCAATACCCTTAATTCTTCTTTCCTAAATAGTGGACAAACGCTGATGGGAGTATTGGACCAGCGGCTGGGACATATAAAAGAGGGAGCTACCTTGACCATGTATTGGACTATGTATTGATGCATAAAGATTTGATTAAAGACACCGGAGCTTTTACGGACTTTCTCCCATTCCGAGACCCCGTGTCGGACCATCGGCCTGTAAAGTTGGTCCTTATGGGAGATACTGAAAATCTCATAAGGACCATCTGTGAAGTGGATTCTGGCGAAGGTAGGAGGGAATGGCTCATGGCAAAGAGAACATGCTTCATATGTAAGGCTATTTTGTCCAACACAAGTACTTTAAGTGTTCATATTCGTAAACATAGTGGAGAAAGGCCTTACAAATGCACTTGGCCATGGTGCGAGAAAAGTTTCAAGGAAAAGGGACATCTTGATGAACACCGAAAGACAGTTCACGAAGGGAGGAAAGATTACAAATGTACATGGCCAATGTGTATGAAAAGTTTTGGCAACAAAAGTGCGATGAATACTCATCTAAAAAACGTACATAATGGAAGGAGAGATCACAAATGCACAAGGCTTGGGTGTAAAAAAAGCTTTGCTAAATCAAATGGCTTGAAAAATCATATCAAGATATTCCATGAGGGAGTGAAAGATTTCAAATGTCCTTGGCCAGGTTGTGGACTAATTTTCGGGAAAAAAGGGCATCTTAAAAAGCATGGAATGAGCGTCCAAGAGGGAGTAAAAGGATTCAGATGCAACTGGCCAGGGTGCGCATAAAGTTTTGGAAGAAAGAATCAACTTAATGTCCATCAGAAAACCATCCATGAGGGAATATTCGATTTCAAATGCAATTGGCCAGGGTGCGAACAAGGATTTGGTGTAAAGAAACATCTTGGTAGACATATCAATATCGTTCATAAGGGAAGCTATTTCAAATGTTCCTGGCAAAATTGTGATAAAAGTTATGGTGTAAAAATACGTCTTGAGAGGCACATTGAGAAAGTCCACGGGGAAAAGAAGGAATTTAAATGCTCTTGGCCAGGTTGTGAACAGGTTATGTTTGCTTTAAAGCAAGAGCTAAATGCACATGTTAAGACAACCCATGATGGAAGAAAATACTTCAAATGCACCTGGACAGGCTGTGGAAAAGGTTTTGGTGCAAATTATCTAATGAAACTTCATATCAAGAGGGCTCACGATAAGTTAAAGGAATTAAAATGCCCTGTGTGTGGAAGGTGTTTTTGCGAAAAAGGAACTCTCACAAAACACTTTAAGCGCTTACATAAGGAATAAAAATAGAGTCAAACAGTGTGAGATTTACTTATCTTAAATTTAAAACTACTATTATAAATTTACGTTATATTTACATTTATCATTTGTTATATATTGTATGTATATTTATGATGTGTTTTATCTATTTTTTAGAAGAAATCATCTAAATTTAAATTAATTATATCATTAATTAAACCTATATCATTAAATAAACCTCCATGTGACCTCTGGAGGTCACATGGAGGTCAACTGGGTCATTTGGGGTCAAAATGTCAAAAGTGATTTTTTACATGTTATTTCCCATAAGGAAATCTCGAAAAATTTTCTATGTCCCACCGGAAGTGAAAAAATTTTCCAGACGTCACAGAGGTCAGGGACCTTGAAATGTCCACGTTTTCAGGTCATTTAGAGTTGATCTAAGCAAAAAAAAATTTTGAGATTTTTTGAAAATTTTCTAAGTTTTTTCCCAATGTCCCCTTATCTACAGGCCAACCCAATATTGGAATGCAAAAATATGGTCAAAAATGGAGTGCAAATTGCAAAAATGTCAAGAATTGCAGAGTTTGCAAGTGAGTTGGCAGTGAAGGATTTAAACGGGGGCTTTGCCGCCAAATGCTTTATGGTGAAAGGCTGAAAGCTGTACTTTCACATTTCGGGAATCAGTTCGGACTCCGCCGGACATCAAGATTTTTGATGAATTTAATTATTTTAATTAAATACATGCCTATTATTTTAATGATATTTATATTATAATTATATATAAGCTAATACATAGTACTCCTAGACTCTACAGTAATATTGCAAACGATAATTGTAGTATAACAATGTTTTTTCACTCATTTTAACTACGACTTCATGAAGTTAATTAAGATTATTATTGACTTTAATACGATATTTATAATAGGAAAAGTTAAGAAGTCAATCAGGTTTGACATCTGATATAATGAATATTCAGCCCTATTAAAATGAAATGGAATCAGAATGGCGTTCAAAACTATTCCGGATTAAAATTAATCAACAAAATTTTTCCATTTCCGGGAGTATTAATTACAGCTAAAGAGAAATTCAATGGAAAAATTAACAATTATCGCAATATGAATGTAGTAGATAGTTCAAAACTAAAAAAGCTTCAGAGTATTCCTATACAGTAGCCGCTGGCTGAAAGGATAATATCATATGTATTGGATGAATTGTATGAAAGCACAATATAATAGGAATATCCTACGGATACAAATATATCCATTAATCTTTGATCTCCCCGCAGAGAATTCGGAATAAAAAGATGATTATTAATTGGCCAGGAGGGAAATGTAATGGATAGACAGGTGTCAAGATGTGGATTTGGGTCAGACTCCACCCAAGTTTCAGCGAGCGGTCGCTTTTCAAAGGCAATTACATACAAAAGGGGGAATGATCCCGGAGAGCGGATTCGGAGAGAAAGCCTGGAGCACTTTAATTCACTAGCTTTTGGACTGCTTGATGGTAAAAGCTTTTAACATTTGGGCGATGGCTAGAAATGATTCAACACTTTCTCCCCGAGCTCAAAAAAGGAAAGAATTGCACGCACGCTTATATAATACGAGTCACTGTCGGATGATTTCAAAGAGATATACTTACTACTCCGCGAGAGAGTTTTAATGGGCTCCCAGATTAAACAGATTATAATCTCGAGTGAGTGAGAGCACACATAATGGACGCTACAGTTCGAATGAATATAAAGAGTAATGAGCTTGATTTACATTCATCATTTCAGTTGAGAGAAGTGCTACAAAAACATGTCCGATAATAACTCTGATAAGAAGGAGGAAGCTCCAGACACCAACCCTCATCCATCTCCATTACTACCTCCACAATCACATTCCTCAGGAGGAGGAGGAGGAGGAGAGAAATCCGAGGTTGGTGAAAGCACTGGTACTCAACAGGGCATTGCCTCCACATCCACCTCTGTTGGAATTCTAAGGGTTGAGCCACCTCCTTACACTAAAGCCCATCAGGTAGGACTAATATGATATTAGTAATATCTATTTAATCATACTTAATGTGCCTCATTGCAAAAATTTAGAAAGCATTCCTCCTTGGGTAAAGGAATGGGAATTTGAGAAGCTCGTAAAAAATCTTAAATCCCCCCTACATATGTATTTGCATATACATAAAAATGCATTAGCGAATACCTTATGAACTTTTCGTAATCTTTAGGCCTATACACACCATACTATTGAATATATCCATATGTAATAGTAAAAGAGAAATTCTGCAAAAAAAAGTTTACAAATACTTTTATCAGATAGAGCTTTATTAAATGCCACTAGAATCTTTTTATAGTTTGTACAAGTTAAAAAAGTTTTGAGATTATAGATTCCACATTCCAAGCTTTTGCTAATCAATTCTTCTATTCCTGAAATCTGAATAGGTAATATCTACTACCTATTACTTCTATTACAGATCTACCTACATTTGTTCCGTTTGGGTCTATTTTTCCGGTTGCAAATATGAATTTATGATTGTACGCATTTATTGTATCTTGCCATCATCTAGATTCTAGAGATATTCATCCATCTACGATATATATCATATCGTAATATCCGTAATAGGTATAAGTAGTACAATCTGGATGATACAATACTTTGCTTGAAAACAATACCCATCATTTTAGATATAAACATAAGGAAATGAGGGGAAGGAAAGGAAGATTCTAGGAATGTTGTGAGTAAAAGGCTGAATTTGCACACAAGTTGTAAGTTTATATGAAGGTATTGCATGTCTGCGTGTTTGCGAGTTAAAATCTGAATCATTTGAGATCAATTTGTAAAATTAAATCGGGCCAACTTTGAACCCGGGTGAACCTCAGGGGTTCCTCTGGCCGTTCGTTGCAGCCACCAGAGGAAGAGGAAGTGTGTGAAAAAGTGGGCCATTCGAACCCGAAAAATAGTATAAACTTATAGCCAGTTGGACATAAAGGTTTGGGCGAGGTTCAATAATCTTTTGGGGTAAGAATTACACGAAGTGAAACCCTCAGTATCGGAATCCTGGGCAGACAGTCAGCAGACTGCTCCTGAACCCCAGAAATTGCGTAATCTCGACTTTCACTTTCACACCCAACCACCTCTGACATTTCTCAGGCTCCTTAGTAGTGTAAATACCACTTTATGGGCATCAACAAGTTCTAATCCAAAGTGTTAACCTTTGACCTTAGCCTGGAGAGCCAAGTTCACCCGCACCTTCTGTAGACAGACTCTCTGTCTCATTTGCCCCCGATGATCGGACCTCTTGGACTGATTCCTCCGAGCAGTTCCCTAACCCACTCTCACCTCGAGTGATACAAACAACTCGAAGGCGGGAATCCTCGTTCTCAATGGCCACCTCGCCTCCTCCAGAGGGGTCAGAGCCAACTCAGGCTCGCCTCTCGGCAAATTTGACTGGTAAAACCTAATTTCCAGTATATCTTAGGAAGAGTTGACCTACATACATAAATTGATTTAGATGAGGATGATGACTATTCTGCCTCAATGAACGCCATCCTAAGCAGGCGGGCATCTTGTAGGAAGGTCAAAGGGCTTGGAAGGCGGAGAACTTCGTCCCCCTTAGACTCTGACCGCCGAAGATCCTCGGTTTTTACCACAAGCTCTGGAGAGTAAGATCGTTTTTTAGTTTTTAATCGATCTTAAACTCTAAATTTCAACCTAGCACGGCAATTACAATGGAAGGCGAAGGTGGAGGAGGTGCACCCTCCCAAGAACAGATTTTTGAACAGCTTAAATTACATAAGGAGGTCTTGGAAAGTGTGAGGCAACAGCCTTGGGAGATGCGGAGGAGGCTAAAACTGGTAAAAATTGTATTAATAATTTTTCCAGATTAATGCAGCTCAAATTGTATAGGTTCAACAAGCTAAAGCATACATCAAAAGGCATGAAGGGCAACTCCAAGAGCGTCTAGCTCAATCTAAATCCACAAAAGATATTATGGCACGATTCAACCTTCTAGTTTCACGGGTATTCCGAAAAAAAAATTAAATATGAATATGCAAAATGATAATATCATTTTGCATATTCATATTTAATTTTTTTAATTTTTTATTTTAAATATAATATATTTATGATATATTTTGATTCGATTAGTATTGGGGAATCTTCAAAAGGGAATCTGGGAATTTAAGCAAATATTTGATACCTTGGGAGATGCGAATCAAAGAGATTGAGAGCCACTTTGGTTCGGTTGTGTCCTCCTACTTTTTATTCCTTCGGTAAATTCAAAATTTGCTCAATTACAATGTAAAAAAATATGGCATTTTATTCTTTATCAATTTGCAGGTGGCTATTCTGGATAAATATTATAATTACACTCGTATTTACCCTACTCATTATCCTACCCGAATATTTGGCAGCGGATAGATCAAAATCTGGGTTGAGGAAAGTTTTACTACCATCCGAAGTGAGAACTTCCGCTCATTTGTCCACATTATGGGAGTTTGAAGGTGACGCCTCGAAAGATTTGAGATTGAAAGAAATTGTATTTTTTATTTAAAACTTTAAAGGCATTCTGAAATATTCTCCACTATTTTACGGTAAATTATTTAATAAAGATCATTTAGGATATCCTTAGTGCATCTAGATACATATAATCTTATTTCTTATAACATTTGAATAATGTAATTTTTTGAATCCAAAATTTAATATTTTTTACATTCAAAAGGTTACTACTCCGATCAGAAAACTCCCGATAATTTCCCACTCCCCCTCACTTATTTCCTCACTGCCCTCGGTGTCTACATTTACAGCTACGTGGCCATCCTTCGAAAGTAAGTGCCATTTGGACATGAAAAACCGAAGCGCAAACTTCATATATAAGCTTCTAATCTAATCCTTTTTTAACGGAAGTTGAGGAAAAATGGCTCAAATTACATAAAAATTATATAATGACTGTGTACACTTTGCGATCTCACTTTCACCGATTGAATATAATATCGCATGTACTTTACAGGATGGCAAAAAATTCTAGACAAAGTAAATTGTCGGAGAAAGACGATGAATGTACATTCTCCTGGTAAGATATCCATATGAAGGATCGAATGACATTTGCACGATCGTATAACATGTGTTAAATATTAATTTATGAATATTCGGTCTGAATTTAATCCAGGAAGATATTCACCTCATGGGATTTTATGATTGGCAATCCCGAGACTGCTTTTAATAAATTTGCTTCTATTACAATGGTACCTGTACTAAAACCTTTATATATCTTCTACTGTACTTGTACCTCACCTAATTAGGGTACTACAATAATAACCTAATTGACATGTTTTGGGGCATATAGGGATTCAGAGAAGCCTTGCTGGAAGAAAAGGAGAAGAAAAAGGACGAAAGAAAGTAATGCCGATTAAACAATTGAAGGAATTCTTAATGAAATGCATTTTGAATCTAGTTGGAAAGTGATCGCTCTTCGAGTACTAGCAAATTTCCTCATTTTATGCCTCCTATGTCTTTCTGCTTATGGTAAATCCCCAGATTTGAGCATTTCCTTAATAGATATCATTTTAATAACCTTTAATCATAATATTTAGCTGTGGTGCTGGTCGTCCAGAGGTCAGAGACGGTTAGTGAGGATTCGAATTGGTAAAATGTGCACTTTTCAAGAGATGCCTTTTTATACTATCTTATCGAAATTGTATGTAATTCGACCAGGTGGAGACAGAATGAAATCACGCTAGTCATGTCCCTAATCACTACAATCTTTCCTAATGTAAATGATCATTGATCAATGGATCATTATATGGATGCAATTAAATGAATTAATTTAAATATCATTTAGATCTTTGAGCTAATTGGAATGCTTGAAAAATACCATCCTCGGAAAGCTTTAAGGTCCATTCAAATTTAATTAAAATAAAACTGATGCTAATTTAACCTGTATATTTTAGATGGCAATTGGCTCGGATCATGGCTTTAAATTTCCTCAATTTATACACACTCATCTTTGCACTTTTTGGCAAAGTGACTGGCATGGTACGGATACTCAAATAATACATGATAAAACTGGTTCTAATTCTTACGTTAATATCCATGATATTAATTGCATTGTAATTAAGCCCTAATCCCGTTTCAATTGGCTCAAATTATGACGGAGGAACTGCAGAGGCTAAAGGCAAATGTGAGTGCAACCACGCTCTCTCCACGCTTGGTTAATTTCTCTCCTTGTATGGACTATGCAGGTAACTGCAAAGTAGTATGATTTACAAATAACATTTTTCTAATTAAGAGGTTTTTCCCCTCAGTGAATTGCACTCTACTCTCCGAGTACTCTTCCTACGAAGCGAAACAAAATAACCAGGCAATCCTCTCCATTTGGACAAACCTTACAACACTCATCCCAGACTCAAGCCTCGTGTTCAATGACTCTTCGGTCACTTGGAATGCAAACACTACTGCCAAACTTAATTTAACAGGTGCAGAATGATCTCGCTAAATTCTAATTGAATTTGCAATTAATTTATGAGTAATTTCTTTAAATTGAGCGCAGAATGGTGGGAGTTGATGCACTTTCTAAGCCCTAGGACAGATGTAGCACTCGGTCAAATATTAAATCTGACCTCTAATATTGGCCCAGAGTTTACCGAGTCCTGGTCAGAGATCCAGGAGAATGAAAACATTACATATTGGACAAATGGGACAGAAGTTAGCCTCAATGAAACGAGTTTTTGGCCTTTCCCGAATGCGACATCATTTATTCTTGGTTAGAATCTTATCAAAATCCATGCTAAAACTCGATAAATTTAATCTAATTAAATTTACAGCACTTCCAATGATCCTAAAACTGATTGGAATGTATAGATCTACAGTTATTCCACCTATACTCGCTTCTATCAAGACAACTCCGATGCCGACGCCAACTCCTACGCAAGCTCTGGAAAATTTTACCTCAGAATTTAATATCTCGAGTTTTAGCACAGAGTTTGATTTCTCGTTCGATACATCAACGACCCCGGGACCTTCTAGCTATGGACCAACGTCAGAACCCACCACCGAATCATCCCTAGTCCTCCTAAACAAAATACGAATGCGGAAAAATGGCTTAATTCCACTTAGGACGACGCCAGATGAAGCTGGGAATTTTGATTATACCGAACCTGATTGGTCTCGATTCCCACTGATTGATGACGAAGAGAGAGGGATTCTATTCAATGGGGGTATGACCGAGGAGGAGGATGGACAAGTTTATAAGCATGAGGAATATGATGAAACAAATGGGGATTTCACTTTGGATTTGGGGCGGACCAGACCCCGGAATTACTGGGATCTACAGAGGCAATCAACGCGGGGTGACATGGATGCTCTAGCCGCTTTGGGGGAGGATACGACCACGACAATGGCTCCTACTACAACGGAGATTGTAGTGGAGGAAGCAATGGCAAAATTTCTCACGAACCTCCTCACAAAATTGACTATAGTGCGTCTGGAAATTTTTAAGAATTGCAAATTTTGATGAATTTAATTGATTTTTTCGCAGGTTTTTAGCCACAATTCGACAAAGGTTGATGAAATTGATGTGACAAAGGTCAGGGACTATGCAAAGTGGATTACATGGCTTGAAAGTGAGATTGAAACACGAAGGGTGTCTCCTCAAACAGAGATGAATACAACCTTTGGGGCAACTTTCGAGCTCAATAATGAGAATAAGGATACTCAGAAATGCTATGTATTAAATCCATGATTTAAAACGCATTCAATTAAGCTAATTAGCACATTAAATTAATAGATTAACCTATGTGAAAATGGTACAACTATTCCGAGTAATCTTCCGGATTATTTCAACTGCTCGGCCGACCTTCCATGTGCACTTAAAGTCCTCCTTGGTCCTAAGAATGACTCTAGATGCATTATACCTCATCATCGAGATTGCCTAAGTGAGGATTTATTATTTACACATGAAATATGCTTAATTTAAAAATATATTCTGATTTTTTCAAGGGATTACTGACCCCCCTCCAACTATAGATCCAACAATAAGCATCAAACTGAGGAAGCTATGCTGGGAGACAATGTAAATTTAGTAGGATCAAAATTACCCCAACATCTAATTGATTTCTTTTAGGTTTGGCCAAGAACTCGTCAAGTTGACTGTGATGGACTTGGTAAGCTCATCAGAATTTTTTGAGGTCGAAATATGTACATTTGAAATAAACTCTTTTAGATCTTTACAATCGGATTCATCCTAGTATTGGATTTTATTCGAGCAATTTTAGTTCGAATTCTCAATCCTTGCTGGTTTTGGGATCTTGAGAAGATATTTCCCCAATATGGGGATTTCAAAATAGCTGAGAATATCCTCCATTTGGTGAATAATCAAGGTATGTTCAAACTACAATTTAAAATGGATAGGGATAATATGGGGTATTTTTTGATATTCGCACAAAGGGATGATCTGGATGGGGATGATGTTTTGCCCAGGGCTCCCAGCCATCAACCTCGTCAAGGTAGATACATTGCATTGGTACTACTGATACTAGCACATACTAATCTTATTCTCTTCATTTTGATCCTCGTCAAGCTTGTGATTCTCATGTATATTCGAAGTTGGGTGAGTCTTCCCCAAAAAATAAAATACAAAATACAAATGGGTGTGAGCGTCTTTTTTATTGTGTGTACATTATGGTCGTATATCTGTTTTCGAATTTGCCCAACCTATCAAAGTTGGGGAATTAAAAGCGAAATTAATTACGTAAAAGTACATCTAACCTTGAAGGAATTCGTTTAAATCCCCCCAAAATGCAATATAGGCTTATAACTTATAAGTTATAACACTGCAAAAATAATATAATCAAGTCAAATTGCTCTTTATCGAATCCCTAATCTATAGATCTTGTACAATATATCAAGGATTAATATAAAAATGATTATGCATTTAAATGATCTAATTAAAATTCTTAAAATAAATCAAACTCTTTTAATTACTTTAAAAGGCTGTAATGGCGACGAATGTTCCTCATGAGACAGTATTCAGAGCCTCCAGGTCAAACAATTTCTATTTCGGTAAAAAAATGCTTTATTTTTTAATACAAGATTTATAGGGGTGAAATTTTTTAAATTATTTGATGAAAATCCAATAGCCCTGCTCCTATTTATGCTCTTTCTATGCACCCTGCCCGTAGCTTACGCCGTGGTATGGCTCGAGGTAGGTTTATTCTAACGATTTTAATTAATTAATTAAAAATACTCCATAAAATTCACAAATCTTTCAGCCCTCATGGCATTGCGGGGCATTTAGCAAATATCAAAGGATTTTTCACATCCTTACAAGCACAATCCTCGATATCCTTCCTACGCCAATGCACAAGGTATTCTTTGGATCAATCTAAAATTCTAAATGACCGATTAAAAAAAATTAAATTGATGTCTTTCAGGTCCTGGACTACATTGCCTCCCCTGGAATAATAGTTCCTTTATTACTTTTACTCATTCTCATTATTTACTATCTGATTTCCCTCACGGGTGCACTTCGTGAATCAAATAACGATCTAAAGGTAAATTCAATTGATATAATTTGATCCAATTAAAGAAACTTCAATTCCAGACCCAACTCCGGAGGGAGCGAACCGAAGAACGAAGAAAAATGTTCAAATTAGCCGGAAGTCGAAAGGATTCCAAACCATTAGATCGGTGGAAGATGATCCTACCTGTATCAAAGATGACTACAACTACAGAGTCTTCCGGTGGACTTAAAAAGAAAGAGTCAATACTCCTTACAGGGAAGCAAACTGGATTTGCGGGTATAATCATACAATTTAAAACATCAGGGTGGTTTTTATATATTAATCGAATTCAGGAGCTATAAAGAGAGCAGCGCTAAAAGCGAAAAAGATGAAAGAGGCAGGAGGTGATGATGGTAGCGCCACGGACGTCGAAGTATCCTTATCGGAGGATGGGACAGTAATCCGGAAAAAGAGTCCTATCCCAACGGGGTCATCCAAAGATTCTAAGTCCAAGGGGCAAGCGTCTACACCGCTTCTAACCGACCTTCAGCGTGAAGCCAAAGGTGTGAGAAAGCCTTCAGTGAGTGATTCTATCACTTCCAGGGGGGAGATTCCTGTAATTAAGATTAGCAAAGAGGAGGATCTGAAAAAACCTGAGGAGAGGAAACCGGAAGTGCCCAAAAAGCCAGAGAAGCTTGAGCGAAAGCCGGAAGAAATAAAGCCTGAAAAGGCGGGGGATGAGAAAAAAGGGATAGATCCTTCGAAAAAAGAGAGGGTACTTAAATCTCTCATAAGCAAAGCCAAGGAGGAGGAGTCAAAGGTCAGTGTTTTATTTTAAAAAGTTAAAATTTGCTCTAATTCATTGCTGGATCCGTATGCAAAAGGATAGGAGTCAAAAGGAGGAGGAGGATCTGGAGATTCTTAGAGTAAAGAGTGAATCCTCGGAGCCAAAGTCCTTGTCGCCGACCCCGGAAGCCTCCTCCTCAACTTCTAGTGGTAAATTTGATGACCCAAGCCCTTCCAGTTCAAAATCCGAACAAATTGAAGTGGAAGAAACAAAATTAATGTCCCATTACTTTAATATGAACCTTCCTCATTCATCTTCCGCTCTCCCTTCACATGAAATTACACTTCCGGCTCGATTTGCCACAATTAAACCATTTAAGCTCAAATCTACACCTCCAAAGGTACCCCCAAAACCTGTAAAAATGATACCCTATCTTCCGCTGAGTGATCGAGATGAGGTTGATCTTGAGGCTGAATCCGATGTGATTGATTCTACTTTTTCTGAAATGCAATCAGAGATTAATCGAGAGCGGAGAGTCTCTGGGGAAGGTGGCGGGGATCAGGGAGGGATCCTGGACATTGAGGAGGAACAACCTGATGTCCGACCCTTTTTTGCAAGGATACAAATCCCCAAAAGTGCTCGCAAACATAATTCCTAAAATGGATCCCCATTTTTGCACAAAAACTGCCATATGCCCAAATTGAATTAATGAACGGCCGTATGAGTGAGCATTGTAATGCAAAACATTTCTGGGCAAATTTGAATTTTAATACAACTTGAATTAGCTTATGTAAATAATGCTGTAAAGGTAGTCATAAATTTAAATCTTTCCAGTGTGCACGTTTAATTCCCGTCAAATTCAAATGAATTATTAATTTACCCACCGAGTCTGCAGACTTTCATTTGACCTTTCCTTATATAATACTCGTATATGAATTTAGAATCTTAGAAAATTGTAGGATGCTAATTAAATAAAAATTCAAAATACTAGCCTCCTGTCTAGAAATAAATTAGTAGCTTAATTTAATCATGATCTTATCGTAGATACTTATAACATTACGTACATACTAGGTATACCTATTGAAAATTATGTAAAGTTCCTATGCTTCACATATCAATTTAATATCTTTCAGAACTGGTTTCTCAATGCAATGTGCATTTAATATGTATCAGTAATAGAAATATATTAATAGAAGTTTTAAGGCTTTATGATAGGTAAAATTTTTACTAATATACGAATGGATAAAACATATATTACCTGCTACTTATGATATCCTTGTTATTTATACAATACAATATGTTTAAGTGAGCGATATATGTAACAAATTGTATGAATCGGGAATCCAGTTAATGCATCTAATCTAATCTATAATATATTCTATACCCTTAAGTCTTAAGAGAAAGAAATATAATAAATTGTGGTTTTTCTTCACAAAAGTGAATAGAGAGCCCTTATATGTATACAAAGTACCTACTTATACTCTACATTCCTAGCAAAGTACTTTATATTGTATGTTTCTAACTTTGTCTTTCAATTGTCCTTTAACGAAATGTCAATTGAAGCTCTCAATCTCTTCAGCTACATTTTACACGGTGGAGTGACTGGACCATGTCCTTTAATGTAATAACCTGCAAGGTTTGCAATCAATTTAATCCGGATCCACCACTTATTCCCCGAAACCCTATTTTTAAATATACATATTATTTATGCCCCAAGTGTAGATTAGGACCTGAAACTGTCCCACTCCGCCGGAGCGAAAGAAACCACCAAATATTTTGTCCCCGGGGCTGTGGTGGAATCTTTAAGACTTACTCCGAGTTTATTACCCACAAGGATCTTACGTGCCATTCTTTATCCCAGGATTTCGGTGTTTATAGCAAAAAGAAATAGAGCATCATTACCCAAGTATACTACGTATTCATCTCAAGGTATTCTTTTTATGCTATAAATATAATACAAAACCTACCTATCTTATCCGTAGTATTGTACAATACATTACGACCTATTTCATTTATATGTATATAAACTAATACAATATAAAGTAAAAACTTTGCATATCGAGGTAAAACTGCCCCTATAAATAGAATTGTAATAACAATATTTCAATCAATTTTGTCTCCATTTCCTCATTCCCCGAATTCCTTAGATCGATCCGCGATCTGCTAAATTTGGATCTGATTTCGGTGCTCTCGTTCACACTTTCCCCATAAATATTTACACTTTCTCGACGGGGAGAGAGTTCAACAACTCGGCGGTATATATTTGCTCCCAATATGCTTTAATCTGTTATCGGATTATCGATCTGAATCCGATTATCCGTAGGTACGTACTATAATATTGGAGCAAACTATTCCTTTGTTTCATATACTCGTAGTATTAGTAAGTACACCTTGCAAATTTGAATTTGTGGATTCATTTTCAACTCGCTCTAAATTACATTTAACATCTGTGATTTATTGAGACTTGAAAGGAGCATTATAATTCTCAAAAGCACTTAATTACCCAATCTATAGCCTTTCTTGGCCGTAATTTTTCCAGAGATAATCGCAGTTGCGGACAGCCATAAAAACCCCCCTATTTACATTTCAACCCTCGAGAACTCTCTGAGTAATATAACACAAATGTGCAAAATGTAAATTCGAGGACATGTTGAATGTACATTGGCCATATAGTAATAGTATACGATATTTAAGGAATATTCATTACAATTTAATGATAATCCAGTCTCTCGACGACGCACCCACCTCCATTAGCCAGTTCAGCCCTCAGCCGGCTATCTGCTTACGCATTTGCATATAAATATAGAATTGAAGTAGGTATACCATTATTAAGGTAATTTCTTCATTGGCTCATTCCTCACAAGAAGACTCAAGATATCCATTCAGTAATTTGCAACAAAAGCCACATTTCCCCAAATTACAATTTACGGATTACATTCAAATGCAAAATCTGACTTTGCTTGCAATGGGGATTGGGGATGGGAATGGGAGCGGCTCTTTACAATCTTTACAAGTTAATACGATCCTATCTGTCGAGTATATCTCGAGCCCAATTGCTTTATGGATGCATTTATTACACTTTAAGGCATTGTTCGTGTGTGAGTTTGACTCTCCGTATTTCCTTTACCCCATACATAATTCAATTTCATTAAATATGACAGGATAATAGGCTGAATTGACAGGCTAAAGATCCTCCTCTCGCTAATAACTCTTCGAGGTAAGCAGATAGGCTAATTTTTAAGCTGTAGGTATTACAATAGGTATTGAAATGCACGTATTAATACCCTCGACTGTTGAAAAGCAGGCAGGTATTTCATTGAAAAGCTCTAGGAATTTTTCATTTTGCATTTGAGCCGGGCCTAGTATACAAAGTCTCTAATTTGAATGGGAATTGGGTTGGATATTTAGGAATTTGCTTTTGTAAACTTGGGGGAATAAAAGAGGACTTTGCCTCTACTTTTTGAGTCTATATTTTACTCGGGTATATAGCTCATCCTCAGGAGAGGTATAGGGATTATACATAGGAGGGTTTGAAGGTACCAGAAATACAATATCAGAGGAGGAAGTTGCGCTCTGCGCTCGCTCCAAAAACTCCCCTTGAAAATCTCTCGCTCTCTATACACATACATATCTGTACACATTGGAGATTTGAGAGAGAAGTTGAAGAATCCTCTTCTTCAACAGCAACCTCGACTTTAAATCAATTAAAACTCGAACCTTCCCCAAGCTAAAGTATACTCACTTTACTTTTAACTCAGTCATTTTTATTCTTCTACGATCTGATCTCGAGTCTGTACGTTAGGGAAGTTTACTCGGGCTCGATACACTTCCGAGTGCAATAAAAAATATTTTAAAAGGAAGAAGAATTCACAAATTCTCGAAGGAGAAATGATTGGAATCTCACATTAAGATTTAACCTGCCCATTATCCACGGTGGTCGAACCTACCCCAGTGCTACTTTCGAGTTATTACATAGCAAGTATTGACCCCGGAGTTTAACTTTTGGTTCGAGCTACAAAAAAAAGCCCACAACATGTTCTTTAAATTCATTTCAAGCAAATAGCTATACGAGTATACTGATATAGGCCGAGATTGGAGAGCTTAAGATCGTTCAAGTCACAAAAAAGAGTCAAGTTTGCATTTTGCCGTGATTTTTCCTTGTAGTTTTTTAAGTTTTAATTTTTCCTTATTTCTCTCAGTGTAAAATGACGATTAAATGGTGAGGGTCGTAGTGAATAGCAGCCTGAATGCATATCATTGTCTTCCAGTAAGGCAAGAGGTAATTTAAATTAATCCCGGTATTTTAAAAGTGATCTTTAATTAATCATATTTCATATAGAAAGTGAATGGCAGAGTCAGAGGGTCAGAATTACTATCAAAACCAGAACCAGTTTCAACCTGGATACGTAATCAACGGAGATGCATCCTCGGGGAGGTTCGGTGGCTCGGTGGAAGCCTCTGAGTCACCGAGACCAGAGGATTCTTCATCGTTCCGAATTAACTTTCCAAATCCTCTCACAGCTTCCGGTGGACCCGAAAACAATAACAAATCATTCCTGGACAAATTCAGATCCACTTCAAATAATTCCTCAAATACTAATCCATTCCGGAGAAGTTCTCGATCCGTGATATCCACACCTACCTCCACCTCTCCATCTCAGTCAATCTACGGGCTCCCGAGCTCAGGTCCTGAGGAACCCTCACCCCGTGGATCAAAGCCTCGGAAATGGTTCTCATTCTCATCTCTAAATTCTAGGCTTAATTTATCCAATCTACTAAATCTACCAAAATCCCGTCTATCCGTATCTTCAACTCTATCTTCAGTGTTCAACGGTGGTAATATTAGTACTACTCCAAGCCCAACTTACGAAGACCGGGAATTTGGACCTAAAATATATAATTCCTATAAAAGACCCGAGCTCGGATCACCCACGCCGAGTTGTGCAACCGTCTCCGGTGAATACCCATCCCGGTTTTCGAATTATTTAAGTTTTACAAGCTCTGGGATCGGCGGCGGAGGAGGAGGAGTACACTCCAGTCAAACTCCAAACCAGTACAATAATCCAGTTATACTCAGGAGGAGGAGGAGTAGTGGGAGGTGTGTTTCCGGGAGCTCGTACAGCTTCCGAGGATCTTCTTACTCGTCAACTTCAGGAGCTACCCGGTTATCATGTGGAGAATTCTATCCTGGGAGTATGCCAAATCATCCAAATGAATTCCAGCACGGAACTAACGTACCTGGCTATAGGAATTCTCTGCATTTTGATCCTCTCAACAATAAAAGATCCATTGGAAAAAGTCTGCCAACTTTAATAGGTAAGTTTATGACTTTCTCATTCTTTTTGAGTTGGAAGAATTCCCAATTAATTCCCTTTAAAGCTTAACCATGAAACTTGAGGGTTTAACTCGTGTTTACATTTACAATTATCTGAAGAGTGCGAGAACATATAATGGCCCAATGTAAACAGGCCATATTTAACCAGGATTTCCCATTACACTTGCTAACCAATTGCCCAAACATTATGCAGATCCTCAATATCTACCTTGTTAAGGCATATTAACATTTAAAAGAGCCTTGCAATATTAGCTAAAGATGTTTTAATGTATTTACAAACACGATTAATCTACAAGAGCCGAAACTCCTTATTAAAACAATGTGCATTTCCCAAAGGCTTAGCTAAATTTCATTGCTCCATTTTTTTCCATCAGATTATACATATATCCGTATATCCACTGCAATAGGTATTAAAGTTCCAGGATATGCCAAAACAAATGACAGATATGCCCATAAATATTGCACGTATGTAAACTCTCCATTTCTTTTATATCAAGTTGGATAAATATATGGCTCTCAATAAAGGTATACTATTAGGAATAGCATTAGGAATCTAATAAAGTATTTATGAATAATAATCAAACCTATTCTGGTTATGGAATAACTGGAATAGCATTATTGATTTGATTAGATTATGGGCAAATTTATCCTGGTCGTGTTCAAACTTCAGTATGCTTTTGATTGCAATCGCCCTTATTATATTATCAGTATATTCGCTAATTCAATTCCAGAATATCATCAGAGATATGGGCGTTTTGATTTCCATTTTTATTGTATTTTAAGTATCAATTTTTTGCGGAATCTAACCAATAGACCAATAGACCTACTGTAATCATGTGCAAATTTTTGTGCAAAATACTCCAATTTAAAGTTAAAACCACAATAGTGTAATTCAAATGTACTACAATTTATCCTCATTTAAAAACTTGACAAACATCCTAGAGTCGAAGTTTTAATTTCAAATCTACTCCAATTTGATATAATAAAGGGAAATCTGGTCAGATAGTAAAAGATAGTGAAAGATAACGATTTCCAAATATATCCAAATATAAAAGTGATACTAATCCTAAATATTTCCTAATCCAAAACAAAAATTGCGATATATATCGGTATATCGAACACGTACAAACAGATACAAAATACTATACGGAAAAAAATATACGGAATTCCTTTGTAATTACTCTGCTTTAGCCCTAATTATACGTATTATTATTGTAAACAAAAATGTGATTGTGTCAATTCGAGTAAATTAAACAATTTGCCAATTTTTTTACAAATATATCAGAGACGATGGAAGCTGCTGGAACAAATAATTCCCTCAATCTTCGTGTTCCCGTTGAATCTGTAATAGATCTACTATATCAAGAATTTGCTATTCTTACCGGTGCAAAATCCCTGGATGATCACTACATAATTCTATTCCCAGATCGGGTAAAACATCACATTATTATTAATATATGCAATATCCGTATATCTTTACGTAAGTACGTAATTACGTAAGTAGTAATTTAAATTTTAAATTCCTTTAACTTCATTTCAGGGGAATTTCCAATACCTTGCCGAGGAAGACTACAGGCGTCTTATGATTTACTTAACTTCTGTCCCTCCGTGAGTTTTTTTTTGTATTTGAACCTTAAAGAATTTAAGTCGATTTTAATACAATTTTCCTATCAATCAGATTACAAGACGCCGAATCCGGATTCGTAATCATAATAGATCGGAGGAATGACAAATGGAATTCTGTCAAAAATTCCCTTCAGAGAATATCCGTAAGAATTCCATTTAAAGAAATGCATTTACTTAACCTAACCAGGGTCATTCTTTACAACTAGAATTTTTTCCCCGGATTAATTCATCGGGTATTTGTCCTTCGACCAAACGGATTCCTCTCAAAAGCCCTTTCCGAAGTATCTACTAAACTTTTCCGCGATAATCTCCGTTTTCGACTCACCGTTTGCAACCATGTGGCTGATCTAGTCCACTATGTAGGCAATTCTGGTCTTACCTCTGACCTTGGAGGGACCCTAATATTTAACAAAGTAAGCTGGGTTCAACAAAGGATTGAAGTAGAAGGATTTGCCCATGCCCTGCAACTTCTTTCAAAAGAATTACGGACTTTTACTGAATCCTTTTCGGATCTTGATCTACCTAATGACGTGGGTAGCACAGAGGCGATGATTATTGGCAAGAGCGAAGACTATCAAAGACTAACTGATGACCTAGGTCAAGCTTCAGGTCATGGACTCACTCTCGTAGGAAAAATTAAAGAACAAGGGCAGGTTGAGAAGAGTTCTATTGCCCTAATTAATATCATTTCCGGTAAGATTTACATGTAAAAGATACAAAAACCATTCTAATGCCCATGTCATGTCACAGTGGAGAGGCTTGTTACACAAATTGAGGAGACAAATAGGCTGTTTCAAGAATTTTGGTGTAAGGAGTTGGCCAAATTGGAGGCATGTCTAAAATTGAGACGTTTTGAGCAAGAATTCCGAGAGCTACAGGTACGGCCCAAAATCTGCACTTTTACAGCGAAAAATTCAAATTTTGTTTACCAAAAATTTTTTTAACTGCCTTAATTTTAATTAATTGTTTTTACCTTTCGTGATAGGCTTCCTTTGACCTCAACATTAAAACATTAGCATCCCTTGGAGAAAGAGGTGAAAATTCAGCAGAAACGGATGCCCTCATCGCAGAGACGCAGAATTTTCAACAAGGTGCTCTTGAGGACGTCAAAAAGGTACATTTTACTTTTAAAATCTAAATAATTATAATTAGATTGATTTAACAATTGTTTTGCTTGATTTTTAAAGGCAATTGACCTCGAAGCAACTGGCCGAGAAATCTCCGTGTCAAACCCATCCTCAATAGACTCTGTGGAGCCTAAATGCGTAGAATGTTCTCGAATGGCATCTCAGTTCCGGTTTGCTCTTGTAATTAACAAGTAATTAAATTGATTTTTTAAAGGCAATTGACCTCGAAGCAACCGGCCGAGAAATCTCCGTGTCAAACCCATCCTCAATAGACTCTGTGGAGCCTAAATGCGTAGAATGTTCTCGAATGGCATCTCAGTTCCGGTTTGCTCTTGAAGAAAGGATATCAAAACAATACAGCTGGAGACGTGTTCAAATTACGGTGGAAAAGGTAGGTTAAAGATTTTATGATGCTAATTAGGGCGGTGTGGTTAAGAATTGTAATTGAAATTGTAATTTTTCAGGCGAATAAAACTTGCTTTGAGGGATGTGGATATGATTGCAGCACAAAAGGAATTAGAAGGTGGTGAAGAAGAGTCATTTAATTCACTGGAGAGGACTGATGAATACCTCGAGCGGCTCGCTATTGTCATTAACGAGCTGGTTACCCTCAAAAATAGTCTGAATAATAATTCTTTGGGTCCGCAAAGGGCGCTAGTCAAGCAGGTAGATTTTTCAATTAAATTGAACGCGATCGAATTAATATATTTTGAACGAATTTTTAGATTTTGAAACGAGCTCAAGACGTACAAGATATTGTTGTTAAAAGGAGGTCCCTCTACGCACTACAAAGCTCCAAAATCCGATATAAACTCTCCCCAAGCTCAATCATCCTCAATTTCGGATCTACACCTTCAATAAGTGTTTTAAATCAGGGAAAAGTCTGGTAGATGGTCGTGGGAAGGAGAATGACATAATGAGGGCTGGTTCAGATGCAAATAAATTTATGGAGCCGGCTGAGACGGCTGAGAGTCGACGGATTAAGCGTGGACATGTGCTTAATGAGCTCCTTTCAACGGAAAAGACTTATGTCGAAGGTAATAAAATTAATTTCACAAAATCCAGATATGTTTTAAGTCAATTGAATCTGTATCTTTTAGAAATGGGAGAAATTCTTACTGGATATCGCGATCAAATTGCCAATTCGGATTTAAAACTTATCCAACCTCCTCAACTTACCCTCAAAAGTCATCCCAAAGAAAAAGCCCCAATCATCTTTTGCAACCTCGAAGAAATATACTCGTTTCATTCCAAAATCTTTTCTCCAGACCTATCAAATTGTATTCAACAGCT
>JAAZTK010000185.1:0-26380 GCA_036507255.1 Megalothorax incertus | reverse complement strand
GAGAAGGGAAAGTGTAGAATATGTAATATACTCTCACTCTTTATCCCAAAGGTTATATAAGAATTGGGACCTCTTAATTGGGATCTCATAGTACCTATGAGAAGGTCAACTCTGGGGGAATAAAAGAGAATTTGGGACTGTTTTTGGCATAAATAACATTTAAAAATTCTTATATGGTACAAAGCTACTTTGTAGGAGCCTAGGAGGAAACCTGTTTGCTACCACTCGCCTGCACATTGACTTTTGACTGATTCTGGTTAAAGGCTTTACTCAGGCCATCAAATGCTGATGCGAGGAATTTAGTTCCAGAGGAAACGAAATTGAGGAGCCCCGCGAATACATTGGGACGAGGACCGTGGCCGTCTTCACCACCCACCGTGACATTGAATGATGTTGAGGAGTTGACATTTTCTGAGCCAGAGGCATCCGTATCGGGCCACTTTTAATAAAATAATATTAGCGAGTAATGCCAATTTGAATTTAATCAATTTAATAAAATACCAATGGGAAAGTAAAGTTGAAGCTTTTATTGCCGTCCCGATGGTGGTGTCGATGCTTGTGGCGTCTATGGCCATGACCTCCATGATGATGATGATTTGGCTTCCTGGATTTTTTATGGTGGTGATGGTGTGGCTCTTTAATCCAAGTTATATTTGTAGGTTGGCTTCCGTTTACCCCAATCCAAGTAACTTGTACCTAGAATGATCTTAGATTAATTTCAAAATTTCCAGTAGGTAAGGATTTACATTGCTTGTAATGGGCTTGTAGCTCTGAAATTAAAAAAATTGATTAATTTGAGCTTAATAAATTTAAATCCGAGAATGCAGCCAACCTTATGGTCGTGTGAATGGGAGAAATGGAACCGAATTCCTTTAGGGGCATTTAGAGTCCATGTTGCATTAGTTGGTTCATCCTCAGGTTCCTCTACTTCCTTTAGGTTGGAAATATTAGTTAATTTAATTCAAAATTGTTAGATTAGTTTACAATTTCCACTTGAGTAGGTGGCTTGGATGGCTTCGAGGGCACACTTCCGGGACCTGAACTCACTTCCTCCTCCTCCGCGGACCCTTGACCTCCCGGAGAACCATCCGAGGGGAGTCCATAAGCTTGCCGAAGCTGTTTATAAAGTGGTTGGTAATTTGGGGGTATTTGTTCTAAGGGGATTTGTGTAAATTGGTCCTCAACTAGCTCGGTAGGCCTTGGAATTTTAAAAAAATTACGGTAAGAGTATGAGAATTCTTGTAAAATATATTTTTTTACAGCTGGACTTGAGCAGCAGGTATCGGAGGCAATGGAGCTTGCCTCCTCCGGTCCACAAGGATCTTTGGAAGCTCTTCTGTCCCATTAGCTAGCCTCCTTTTGACTACCCTGATGAATTGTGGCTTGTATTTCTCTATAGGCCGGGCTCCTCCAATCGTTCCAGACTGAGATTCTATCCTTTCTCCATAATCTTGTGCTTGTACTATTTGAAAAAGAGGATTAGTTGACAAATTCCACAAAGAACGGTTTCAAAAATTCAAATCTTTACCTAAAGAAATAAATACAAAGGAAACTAGAATGACTATGCGTCTGTCCATTATAAATACAATACAATACAACCAACTCTGGTGAGCCAGAGAGGACTATGATATTGTCGATCGACTACTGAGGACAATCTGGGGCAAAGGGTGCCTATAAACGAGAGTGAGAATTGAATGAACGCATCCATTCATTCATTATGTAACCATTTCTCAAGTCTTTAATGATTATGTAATGGAGTACTTGCATTCTCGCATTGCAAATAAATATATATCTCTGAAAGAGGTTGTAAAAGTATAGCACTTTTGATTCGCTATGTTTTTTTCTACACTCTCAAACCAGTATGGCTAAAATGAATTTAATATAAGCAAAGTGAGAGATCTCAGATCAGAGAGAAGATCTTGACATTCATTCCTGATTATTAAATGAATCGAGTGCAGTTCAGAAGTAGTACCTACCTGAAGGAACCCAATGAGTAATTACCATGATTTAATATGGTCCTTTTAAGCCTTAATTTTTCCTTTCAATTTCGACTTCCCTTGAATCCCTTCCCTTTAGCGGATTAGTCATCTTTTTTACCTAGTTTTATTCGCCTTGAACTGGGCAAGTTAATCTACTAGTTCGTATACCTTGTAGAGCAAAATTATTTTGCAAAAGATATAGGTACCTACGATTAAGAGTAATCTAATATGCAAGATGTGTGAGGCATCTAATATTTTTAAAAATTAACCAACTTTTGTGACATATTTTTGACGAATGGCTTTATATTTCTTCGAGTTTATGTTTTTTCAGATAAAGTACCATATTGACAATTGCTAATTGGTCAAATGTTCATGTTATCAAATATTTTAGTGGAATCAGACAAGGGCGATTTCGAAATTCTAGCCAATATGGCAAATTTTCTATTGATTTCCTCTTAATTAAGGAATACTCGGTGCTCTGGAGTCTGGATGCCTGAAAAACAGAATATCAGTATTATCTATCTAAATTCTAATCCTAAGTAATAGTATTATTGTAATAGCCAGATCGTAAACTTGGGTCTTACAGATCATGTAATATCTTTAATTTCTAATTTGAAATGGAATTTGGTCGAAAAGGAAGTTGTACCTGTTCCAAATCAAAATTAGGCTTGGAAGAACTTTGTCCAAGTTGCCTCCGAGAGAAGATCCAGATTGATGCCTTCAAGAAAAGGATATTTCAAAGATTCTTCCTTGGGGCCCTATTCGATTTGGTAAAAATTAATATCCTTCATATTTCAGGTTTCCTATTCATAATATGCTGTAAACAGATCATCTCATTTGGCTCCTTTATCACTGACATTTACACCTTTGTAGAATACCTACGTGTAAGCATAAATTTCAAAATCCTTCGTGATTTCCTGTTGTTAAATTTGCGCTTTTTAAAGGCGTCCAAATGGGCGTTTGCAGCCGTGGCTCTGGTGCTTCTTCTTCTCCCGACAACCGTCTTTACCAATGTATACCTAGAAGATCAACACGACAAAACTGAAGGAAATGGTCAATCGAATTATGATGAATTATCGGAAACTTCATCGACGCCTGCTCCGGAAGCAGAAGAAGATATAGGAAAAGGAGCCGAATCACCTACAAAACCAGAAATTCCTAAAGAAGGGTTATGGACAAGGTATGATATAGGATTATTTAACCGAAATAATCATATTGAATCATTGATTTCTCAAATATGGATAGATACAAGATCAGACGAAAGAAGAATAAACAAATAATCCAGAAAATAATCAAATATGTTTTTGGAACGGTCGTCCTTAGGCTGATTGCTTCATTCTGGTTTCAAAATTTAATCTAACCATTTCCAATTGATGTACCTGTACTAATTTAATTAGGAATATTGTATTTTAAGGTATTTCAAGGCACTTCGGTTTGGCATCAGATCAATATTGTGGCCCAAAATTTATATCAAAATGGAAGAGTAAGTTTAAATTGATTTCCAGGCTTTTAGAATCAATATTTTGTTTGCTCATTGCAAAATCAGACCTGATAAGCATTGGAGCTATGCTTTGCTGGTCCGATTAGATTTCCTTCAAGCTGCTTTGGTAAGTAAACCCCATCAATAAACATTGAATTAATAAATATATAATTAAATATTGTTCCAGGAAAATGCTCCAATGTGCTGTATTCAAATGTACATTCTGTTGACCGAAGTGAGCTCATCCTCAGTATTAAAATTTGAGGGGTGATCCGTATAATAATATTATAATACATGCTCAATTTGAAATTTAGGTTAGACAAAATGTTATACTGTCAGGATTGACATTGACATTTTCTTTCCTCGATTTTGTCCGAGTGGCTACAACCATCGTTTGGAATGGTAATTTTATAAACATCAGTAAAAGACCTAAAAGTTACTTTGCTTCATTCTTTAAATAAAATTAGCTAACAAAGGGCCAGTCATCGCACCTCGAGGGTGCTTCGAATCGCTTCTTTGGAAGTTGGCAAATATCATTGGTTGGACTTTCCTCTATTTCTCCAGGATGTCGTGCCTCGCATTAGTTATAGCCATCTCTCGGGGTTCAACCATGCTCATAATGCCCACAGTCTTAATAACTTTGCATTTCCTGATTTTTGCCGTATTCCTCCGGTTCTATTAAAATATTTTAACTTTTAAGGTTTATCTATCTAATAAAAATTTAAATAGTTCGAAACGAACTTCATCCAAAGATATCCACGCAAGGAAGGTTTTTGTGACAGCCTTTATATCGCTCTTTTTTCTCCCCGACTTGGACCTTAATGAACTACATCATCTGAGCCAACTCTACTATGCGGCCATATTGCTGGAGAATACTGCATTCATTATCCCTTGGTACATATAACCGTATTTCTGACTTTCCATATGTGTTCATGTATAAAATGTCAATTTCCAGGCGAGGATTGGATATAAATTACTGCGATTATTTTGGAGAATCGCCGTCACCCACCGACGACCCCAGCATTCTCCCGACAGAGGATGGTTATCCTCCAATTTCGAAATTCTTCCGAAGACCTGAACCAACTCCGGTCCCTGATACTCCGGATGTAAAATTTAAATCTACATTTAAAAAAATCATATTTTATAAATTTTTTTCAGAAATGTCTGCTAACTCCTGAAATGGTGGTTATTTCTGTGCCTGCAATGACAATAATAGGCATCGTTGTCCGTCTTGCTTGTGCAAATAAATTCGTCCATTTCAAAGCTGCAGAGGAACAAAAAGCGAATGAAGGGAATTGTAAAAGAAAAACATCAACTCTAATGAATCAAAGGTATGAATTCATTGACCCAATATGAAATGGATTATAGCATTTTTAAATTCTAATATACTCCACAGGGTTTCAAATATTTACCAGAAAAACTGGGCAAAATTCACGCTGAGTGAACTCCTCGAACGCCTTTGGAAAATGATTCGAAAGGATGAACCAATTCCGATCGGATGTGAATGTGAAAGATACAATAAGGGAGAATCGACGTCAACGCGGCCCCTGGAAGACATCAAGGAGGAAAAGACTCCACCCTCAACGCCATCAATTTCATCTTTGAGTAAATGGTCTCCACTGCGAAGGTCACACTCAATGGTAAATTTCGGCGAGGAACCCAGAACAGACCTAGGAATTTGGGGCAACCCTACAACATTCGAAGATTCAAGAATGAAGAGCTTCACTTCGCTGGTAAAGTCTCAAGATTTTGAAAATGATTCTTCGAAGAATAGCTCTCTAAAAGAATGGCATCCAAATAGAAAGAGATTGTATAGCCTAAGCTTAACTGGAAAAGATAGAGAGTTTTATAGTAATTTAGATGTAAAATTTGTTCAAATTGAAACAAATAATGGGCCAAAAATATTGGAAATGAGCTGGATTTAAATCGGTTTTATTTAGGTACTTTTTATTTGAAAATTCTACAAAATTGTGATTTTTTATATAAAAATACATTAAGTATTGTATTTTAAGATTTGATCTTAATTAGAAAAGATAGGTATTTTTAATATAGTACAGATATAATAAAGTATCTTTTGAGATGTATACCAACTTCTACAATCATCTAATATTCTAGGAGCAGGCAATTACGATAAATCATAAATTAGCTAATTTACAATACTGTAATTTTTAATAAATAATATTAATTAGAAATGTGTTTATCCATTAATTAATTAATTGTAATCATGTAATGTATAAAGTACGAGCATATTGTCAACTTTAAACTACTCTACAATATACCTACAGAGTATCTGGTATACTCGTTTAAGTATTGATGTAAGAAATAATCCTAATCCTAAGTTTAGAATGCAATTTAATGGAAAATTCATTCAAATTGGGAATAAATACATTTAATTTTTTTAAATCATCAAAATTCGAATTATGGAATTTAAACGCAAGCTACGAAACATTCATGAACACGAATTTAGTAATTAGTAATTTAGTAGGTAATAATATGAGAAATATTTATATAAATGAGAGTTGTAAATTATAAATTATAATTTATAGATTTGAAAAAATGAACCTATGAAATTCAAAGTATGTTTTTAGGGAGCAGTTTGTCCAAGATTTCCATTTGATTCAGTCGCTTTATCCATGCTAATCTTGGCCCGTTTTGGAGAAGGTTCCCCATTATCTTCCTTCTTTTTCTCTTCCTCCTCCTCAATGGTGAAAAACGCTTCCTCCTCAACATCATCAGGTGATGGTTTAATTGCTACACTTCGTACCGTCTTAATGATTTCATCTGAAAAATAAATGGGGGAAATTCAATTTAAACTCACTCAAATTCAAAGACCCTTACCATCACGGCTCTCTTCATTCTTATCCCCATCTTCGGCATCCTCCAGCTCTTCTTCACTTTCATCATCATCCTCAGGGCATGAAGAATCCTCTTCCTCATCCTCCTCATCTGGGACTTCTACACTTTCAAGATTCAATTCCATTTGTTTTGCAGCAAATTCATCTTCAATCTAAAAGGCAATTCACAAGTTTAAAATATGTGTGAATTCATTTTTTAAAGAAAAGAACCCACTTGAACAAGCCTTTCCCATCCCTTTGAATTTTCAGCAAGCTTCTTTGCGAGCTCTTCGTCTGTCTCGGCAGGATCTGGTTCATCAGTATAAACTGCATCACTTGGAAGCTGAAAATCCGCATTCCTCCTCGCCTTTACAAGCCTTATAGCAAACTTGAACACAACTTTTGCTGCATATTTAATTAAACATTTATTTTAAAGTCCAATTAAGACATATCCAAATCCTTACCAATATCATTTACTTTCTCGCTCGTAAATCCCATACTCTTCTTCTCATTTCGCTCCTTTAACCACTTTAAGGATATCGTGGAAATCAGGTGTGAAAAGATATCCCTTTGAATTGAGAAATTCTTGGACCTCCTTGTTTATTTCAGGATATTCTGAGGCTGCTTTTATTAAGGGGATGAAAAAGAAATACATAATTAAATTGAGCCTTATTTAAATAATAATTAATTTAAACCTTTTTCAACGCAGAGTTTCTTGAATACTGACCGATCCGTCTGGACATTACATCCATTCAAATGACAGAGTGTATTCCAGTATTTCATATACCTAAATGTCAATTTTCAAATTATATTAAAATTCTAATTAATTTTTAAAAATTTACTTTGAAACAAGCCGAGTTTTGACCATAAATGCAGAATTGTCCTCATCCACCAATTCATTCATATCTATTTCCTTTTTATCCCATTGCTCAATTTTTTCCTCCAGTTTCTAAAATAAAATATTTTAAAAGGATGGCCTTCAAAATTTAACTTTTGTCATAAAACCTTGAGATGACCCTCCAAATCCTCGGTTAATTTTTTCCGCTCTTTTTCAGCGGCTTCCTCCGTGTATATCTCAGGAGCACCTTTAATAAAGTCAATAAGGGCGCTGAGGACTACCCAAATCTGTGTTTCGCCCTTTTGCTTTTTTGCATCCATAATTAGACTGATCCGAGCAACTGCGAATTCATAAGCCAATTCTTCACCCAATTCACCATCCTTGATTTTCTTTCCATATAGCTTTGTAATCCGCTTCTCGAATTGTTCTTGTTCTTCCGGTTTTGGGATGAGTGACTTTGCAGTTTCAAGCAACTGCCCAATTTAAATACATTTTATTTAAAAACTTGTAAAATAAAATGTAAGTTTGATTGAAATTTTAAAAATATACCATTGCAAATTCCTCCTCACAAGGTCCAACTGGAGGCATTTCTATTTCTTCATCATCTGATTCTTGGTCATCCTCGCTTTCATTGTCCATTTCTTCCTCATCCTTAAAATAGATTAATTATTAAATTGAAATAGGCCAGGGTTAATTAATGTTTTACCTCATTCGAAGCATCACAATCATCCACAATGTTTCCATTTGTTTTGGTAGCATTGTCATCTCCCTCCCCATCGCTGTCACTCTTTAAAAGATCTTCTTCCAGTGGATCTGTCATCTTTTCACCATTATTCAAAGGATCTTCAGAATCCTGAAAATGTCCAATAATATATTGCATTTTATTAAAATTTAAATTCATATGTAAAATTAAATAAAAATTTGGTTGAATTTGGTTGGGAAAAATTTACTTGATCCTCGAGGAGTGCATCTCGTGAAGTTTCCTCCTCAGACGAAGAGATTGTAATTTCCTCAATCTTGTTATCGTCACTCATTATAATATCCAATGACCTTTGATTTTTAATCAAATTGTACAAATTTTTAAAAAGATGCATATACGTATAATAATTTCAGCGAGGCTTTTTTAATTTAAGGAATTTTTTGAGCTTGCCACAATGTGACACAAGGATATATAAATTAAAATACTTACTTCCGCCCCTCGGGAAGGTCGTGATCTATTTTTTGAAGGCGGATGTCAATTTGGGAGATGACAATTAATTAATTGGTGGTGGAGGGATTTTTTTGCAATTTTTTCGAATCGAATCCGGTAGAGTCGAAAATTGCGGGATTATTGAGCAGCTTTTAAGATAATGGGACTAGTTTTTTGGGGCCATTTGAGGCATTCAGGCATACTTCGATCATCGAAGTTCGATGAGCTTTTTGATTTAATTATTTTGATTTTAAAATTAATTATGCCAATTAGTTAATTAGGTTCAATTATATAAACATTGGTATAATGTAAAATACCCATTATATTATAGAGATGCACCAGTTCCACCGCTATATACATTATACAGTAACATCAACTTATCCTTCTAGAGGTTTTTAAAAAAATGCTCCCAAACCTAATTAAAAAGTATAATTAGTTCACTGTAAAAACTTTCCCAATCAATAACATCATTGGGAATGCAGTGTTTCGCATTGTTTTTCATATATGCACTACTAGGATCTAAAAATACATGATAAATACAAAAGATTTAGTGAAAGTACGAGTGAGGTGAACTCTTCTCTGAATTTCTGAAGGTTTAAATTTCAACATAACACCAGGTAAAGTCTCATTTGAGGCTTTGAGCATGTTAAAAATATTCTAGGATGTTCGGAAATACATTTAATTTGTATTCAAAATGTGTATTTGAATCAGGGTTTCCCCAAATCCCCAAAGGATCCAACCAAAAGGTATAAAAGTGACGAGTCCTCCGCTTAAAATCTCTCAATACAAAAGTAATTTGTTATTATTCAATATGTTTCCACAAACAATTGTGCTCTCTTTATCACTGGCTCTCTTTGCCTCCCTCGGGGATTGTACCGGGACTCTTGAGGAAGAAATATCTGAAAAAACGGCAGCCCTTCAAAATTCTCAGCTCATCCTACCTCGAATTATGTCTCCTGATGAGGATGAGGAGTCTCAAGAAGACACGAAAGTTGGACCAAAGATTCTTTCTGGTAATAAGAGACCACCATATCGACCTCCCTTTCAGCAAATTGGGACAGAACACCGTCCTCAACAGGTTCCTCCGCCTCCTCCTTCAAAAATTCAATCTGGTCAATCCTCTGATGATGAACTCCAACTTCTTTTTTCCGCACTTGAGAAACTTGTGAAAAGATTGGAAAAGATGGAGATCAGACTTTCTACTCTGGAGAATGTAGTTCTCTTTTTGGCAAATAAAAAACCTGGGGATGTCGACGCACCAAACAAATGTCCAGAGAAATTCTCGAGAATTGATGGGATCCGAGATAGATGCTTTTATATAAGCTCTTTGGATAAGAGTTACAGACAGCAGGTACTTGAATGTAAATTACAATAATTTAAAATAAAATGAACGATTTTTCAGGGCATAAACTGGAAAAGTGCAGCAGGGCAATGTGAAAAACTCGGAGGAAGACTGATCGAGCTTCCTTCACATCCAGATTTCCATCGTCTAAGTCAATTCATGGTCAAGCATACAGACACGAGGTGAATTTTGAATTCTATCCGAATTTACAAGGTTTTATATAAAAATATTACGCATAGGATCAGTAATAAAACTGACTACTGGACCGGTGGACTTAACCCTGGATTAATTTGGCTTTGGTCTGCCTCGGGGTCCCAGATTGACGAAGATAAGCGGTTCTGGAATGAGAATGAATATACAAAAGCTCCAGGATGTTTAAAATTGTAATTTTTATATCAAAAATTCAATAACAAATACATAATATTGATCCATGTTTTTATTAATTCCCATAAAGGTCATATTCAAATAGACTGGATGCATTTTACTTCAAGGGGGCTCCTTGTCAGCAACAGCAAAATTTTATTTGTGAAATTAACGCATAATTTAATAAGTTAATAATAAATAATTCTTTATATCAGAAGTATAATACAGTCATAATGTTCTTTAATCTAATTCTAAAGATGCTTATTCAGCTAATTTAATCAGCACATCCTCAGGATGATACTTGATCTAATTTAGGAATTAAACAAATATTGCAATATTACAGATTATTTCAATTTTCATCGTCCTGCCTGACCAAATTATCAGCATATCGTACTACAATGCAATGCAAAGTACATAGGAGTTAGGATTAAAATTTAATACCTTGAAGAAATACTGATATCTCAATGCACATACATACATATATTGTATACAGATCTGGATTTGGGCCTGGGAAAGTTGATTAAACAATAAATAATATATTTGTCAGAATTCTGAGCTCAGAACATGAAGGCCCTTTGTCTTGGTCTTGTGACATACTGACTAGACAAATATCTCAGATTTCATAATGATTCTATATCATACTTCTCTTGAAATTCTAAGAAAACTCTTATTTAAACTGAGACTCTTGAAATGGATATCTTTAGTTCTTGAATATAAACATTTAAAGAGCTTTATTTTGTCCAGGAAAAATATGACCCTATCAAATCAATTTTGCTTTGCTTTTAGTCATCGAATTTCAAGATTTGTGCTCGTTTAAGACTCAACCTTTGAGTCTCTCAACACTCCTCCAGAGTTCAAGCACAAAATAAATATTTAACTTTAACGCTTAAACTTGGGGATCAGATACCTACCTAAAATATTATCCAATGCTAACAAACATTACTGATAATATCCTCTAATATCCGTAGGTCCGTATCCCGTTAAAGTCTCTTCCGAATAGATGCCAAAGAACAAGTCATCAAAAGCTATTCGACTCCACAAACATAAAACCGTTGTTTCATATATTTTTGCACATTGTATGCTATACTGAACGTTGAACTTGGGACTTCCTTTCCTCAGGCTTTTTTTAACACTGTATTCGACAAGTCGGAATTACTTACACCTCTCCCCAGTCATCCATGTCAGTTCTTTGTTAATTAATCTCTCTTGCTAATTAATTCCATTTGTTCTCCAAAATCCGTAATTGTCAATCATTTTTGATCGGAATAAAATGTCCGTTTCAGCAGAAAACATTCCCTCAGCACCCCCACGGTCTATCTATCCAAATTTGAACGAATTAAAACCTACCCTGGAGGAAATTGAGAATCCGGAAGTGATGGAGGCTATTGAGATTACAGCAGAATTGATCAAGGAACCGGAACTTCTGGAAAAGGAGAAGGAAGTCACAGAATCTGAGAACTGGAGGAAGTCTCGGCCAAAAATGGTGGACAAGAATGCTCATCTTCTTGAGACTGGTCTCCTTTCGGACATCCAAATCAATGTCGGCCCTGAGGAAATGGCATTCTGCTGTCATAAATGGATCCTACGACTTAATTCGCCTGTGTTTGATGAAATTTTTACTTCCTGGGAGGGAATTGAGACAGTTTGCTTGAGGGATACTGATCCGAAAGCTTTTGAGTGCTTTCTCAAGGTAAGGGCAATAAAATATATGTACATTAATTAAGAAATAAATTTAGAAATTTATTTTCATATAGTTTATCTACACTGAGGAATTGGAGATACCCATGAAGGAGGCACTGGGGATTCTGAGCATTGCCCAGAAATATAATGTCCCCGAGCTGGTCCGCCTTTGTACCGAGTTCCTCGAGGATAAGGTCTGGATTCCTGGAATGTATTAAATAAATTCAGAGTAATTTTAATTTACTTTCATCCACAAAGGTCACGGAACAAGATGCTGTGCTCATATATCAAGCTGCAAAGCTATTGGACGATAAGGATTTGGGTAAAAAGTCGGAGGAATATATTTGCAGGTTCACATATGCGAGTTTTATATTAAAAGCTTTATCTTTAAGAATTTATTTATTTTTATTAGGAATTTTGCAAAAATCGTCCAAAGGGAGACATTCTTTGACCTAACCCTTGAAAACCTGACCCATTTCCTCGAGAAGGATGACCTAAACATTGGAGAATTGGATCTATTTGAGTCGCTTGCAAGGTTTGTTAGATTTATATGCGTATGTTTAAGTAAACAAATGAGCTATTGTTTTCAGATGGGGCGAAGTGCAATGCGAACGAAAGGGGCTGGAGAAATGTCCAGATAATGTGAAGAAAGTCTTGGGAAGGTATGCTAATTGCACATTTTGGTTAAAACTACCTATTTATGCAATTATACTATTTTTTCCTGGACAGCTCTCTGAATTTGATTCGATTTCCCACAATGAATCAAAAGATTCTCTCCACTAATGTGGTTCCAACTGGATTATTGGAATGCAATCAAGTTGTGGAGCTATTCCAATACTTTACAATGCTCAATGCGACAATTCCCAAGTATAAAAAATCCTTTAATTAAATAAGAGAATTCATAAAAATATTTAACATCAATTAGGAAAGGGTCGGGGAAGCCGATGCCAATCATACCCAAGACGAGCTTCAATACAAAGAAAAGGAATTTGATTTCAACCGAGCTTGTGTCCGCGTTTTATTCGGGGCGATTCATTAACAATTGCGGTGTGACACTTGGGGATTCTTGCGATTGGATAATTGACAAGTAAATTGATAATTTTTAATAAGGAATTAAATATACCACTGGAATTTTCCAGGTTTACCGTGAACCGATCAATTATGGTTCGAGGATTTGGGTTCTACGCCTGGAATGAAGAGAACCACAAATGTTCTAAAATTGAGCTCAGTTTGACCAAGGGTAAATTTTGTGAAAAGGTCATCTATAAAGGCTTTGAGGGGATACAGGTCAAGGATGGTTGCATCCGAGTATTTCTCGATCAGCCCTTGAAACTGGTCAAGAATACAAGCTACAGGGTCATTTACCGGATCAAGTATAATGAGTCGGAGTATCTTCGACCTCCGATCCGGACTGACCCAATCTCTGACTTTATGTACGCTTTTGGGCTTGAAATTCCATTCCGGAACAAGGTCGTCTTCAAGACACCCAAAGAGAGGATCCAGTTTAATGGGAAATCCCTATCTGGACTATTTGGAATTATTCAATTCAGCGTTTGAAGAATTTCCTACGCACATATGCAAATTCCTACTACTGTTATACCTTATTTTACTTACGATTAATTAATTAATATATTATTGTACGGATATACTCGTATAAGGTTGAACTATCGAGCTATAATATAAAGCATTTACAGGATATAAATCGGAGATGACTTGGAAAAATTCCTATATAATTTATTGTTATGCAAAATCAAATGCTAACGGAGTACAATGACGCGAACTTTTTTTTTGTAAATGTTTTTATGCAAATCAGCATTGAATAAATTAATCTCTTTATCTGTAATTTCTGTATATTGAATTTAATATTGTGAAAGCAATGGTTCGAAACCTTCAAAAATGATTTTTCCACAAATAAGGCCAATAAAGTCCAAATGCATATTATTTATGGACCTATGGTCAAAAATTGCAATCCACAGTTAAATTGCGAATTGTAAATCTACAATATAATAAGCACAGAATACAGATCTGACCATCTGACTAATTTCTAGAAATAAATTATAGGGTAGGGAAAGAATTATAAACGCGGGAATGCCGAGTTAACCTTGTAACTTTACTTAATTGTAGTAAATTAAATGCCGGAAGGGGTGGGTTGCAAAATGGATTCAATAATCATTGATTTCTCATAAATACAGTAAATTGCAATCTGGAATAGTTCATTCGGATAAAAAATGTCTTTCCAGTTGATTCCAGGTCAAATTCTAATTACATTTGTCTTAATTCAAACTGGGGGGATATTCGGACAGGTAATTATGATTAGTTAATTAAGATATATTAGTTAAGTAAGTGGCATATCCCTTAACTGCAAATTGTTAAAGGAGTTTGAGGGATGGAGTAATTCGATACAAAACTTGAAATTGGGGCGTTTTAAAGATTCTCCGTTAATTTTTCCTGCAGGTAATCTCAAAGTTTAAGCATCCATATATAAATGCATAATTAATTTTGCAGATCGCTATCTCTTTTTCCAACAAAAATATATCCCTCTTCCTTGGATTCCAATCCCGACGGCGGCAACAACGAGTCCAACAACCACTGTTGCAACAACCACTACTACGACCACAACAACAACGGCGAGACCTACAAATTCTACTACCACTCTTCCTCCAGTAACTGTAACTCTTACCACAGTTCCTCCAGCCACGACAACAACTCTTCCTCCGACTACTACACTCCCTCCAGTAACTCTTACCACACCTCCACCCACAACAACCCAACCTCCGACTACAGTAACTACTCTCCCTCCTGTAACAACTCTTAGCACAGCCCCTCCAGCCACAACCCTTCCCCCGACAACAATAAATACTCTGCCTCCAGCAACGGCTGCTGGTTGAGGATTTTTTAAAACGTTTTTATTCAATTTATTGTAATTCGTAATACAATAAAGTTAATCAAGGCTTGATGCTGATAATTCCATCTTGGCCCTTGCCAGACCTTCTTTTTGAATCTTTTCAAATTCTTGCATATTATAGGATTTGAGGGGGAGGAGTTTTGGTTTGCACAATACAAAAGATAGTGTATCCTCGCAGTGCAAATATCCCTTTTTGGGGAGGACTTCTCGCATAGTTGTAGGGGTAGAAAGAGGCGTCTTTTGTTGTTGAGGCTGTGATTGTTGCCGAGAGGTGGACTGTCCTTGAGATGTACTCGCCGTTGACGTCCCCCCTGATGAACGGTTCAACAGCATCATTTAATCTAAAATTTCAAAAGATTGATTAAGGATTTTGGAAATGTTATATCTGAAATCCGTACAAAATAATCGAGACGAGTCAATTTATTGGAAATAATTTATAAAGATTGGGTTTTCCTTGTATTAATATAAATAATTCCTCTTTTACTAAAATACAATTAAATCGATTTAGATTTTAGAATAAGATGAGAGAGCTGAGGAATATATGGTTTGTTGCTGTTTTGTTACTAGGCTGTATCCTTTGTTGTGGCATGCTCATTGAATTAATACTTAAATCCTATTGAGGATATTGATTTTTGAGCATTTTGGGGCTTTTTGCGAGGATTCGCCGAATAAGCAAGGTTCAATGAAATATCAATTAATATTAGCAAAATTCTACTAGTCAATTACGGCACATGATATTACATGTTGCTAAGAATTGAATAGATAATTGCTAGACTTGGCAAATATGTCCAAAATAAAAATTCTTTTAATTCAAACCCAATTTGAATCTCAATCAAAATTGTTCCGTGAATTAATTCCAATGCATATGGAATAAATGCAAGTGTATAAAAGAATAAATCAGAATGTCATCCTCTAATGTTCCTCAAAGCCCCCAGAATGATTTGCCGGATGTTGAGGGAGTAATTCTTCCTCCAAAACCGGAGCCAGAGGAAGATGATGGCGAGGAGGAGGAATTGGAGCAACCTCTCGTATATGAAATGCCTGCAGCCTGTCAAGTTCTGGATCCTTCTGATGACGAGGACTTGTACGATCCTGCTATTGAGCACCCAGACGTTAGGCTTTCGCTGAAGCATCAAACTCGTCTTGATAAAATCCTTTTGAATATCCCTCATCCAGAGGGTATTGCAAATATTTAATATCTCGCATTTAAAAATCCTCATTTCCTTTTTACACTTTTTAAAGGTAGCATCCCACCAACAGCCTTCCCAGGATGGGAGTACCTCCCAATGGATCAGAAGCTCCCGAAATATCTATATCTTCCTGATGACTTTTTCACCCGAGATAAACTTGGAAGGGATCTGAGGCGGAACTCAAATGTATTTCATCTTGAAAAGTCTCCTACTTCTCTGGACAATTATACAGCTCTGCATGACCCTACCACCTTGAATTATTTGAAAAATCCTGCTGTCCTCAAGCAACTTATTCGTCTTGGGCTTGTAACTTCCGAGGGAAGGGTCATTTGCACACAGAAAGAATTTAACCAATACCGAGAATATCTAAAAACAATTTACATGGATGATGTACTACATTATAAATTAATTGAATTAATTATTGGAACTATTATTTTCCCCTCAATTTTAAGGTCAAGAAAGTGATTGCTCACGATGATGAATGTGCTCGAGAACGAATAATTCAAGAGCGCCGGATCCGTCAGTTTGAAAAAGAGAATTCTTGTGAACGTGACCTGAAATTACTTATGGCCAAGCAAAAAAAATGTGAAGCTCATGTCGAGAAGGTCAAGAGGTACTAGTACCTAGTACTTTGTATAAATATTTTTTTATAAATAATCCTCATTCTTCCGAAAGGATTCAAGAAAGTATACGCATCAAGGATGAAAAAGCCCGGAGAGCAAAGCAGACTCGTGAATGCATCCAATTGGAAAAGATTCTGGTAATAATATAATAGAGTTATTATTAGAATGGTTTACAGCTAATGCCATTTCAATTTTAACATCTTAAATTTTTTTGGCCAATTTCAAAGACGGCTGTAGAAAAGGAGAAGGCACATGCAAACCTGAGGAAATGCATCAATGATGAAGAGTGTCAACGCAAGAAGGCCCTAATCACCAAAATTGTGGAGAAAGAGAAAGCCGCAAACGAAAGGAGGGAGAGGGACAAGGCACTGGTCAAAGATTGCTTGGATCAATATGTAACTAATTATAATATGTAAATTAAAAAATATTTTTAACTTTTTTCCTCAAGAAATGCGAGTGGCTCAAAGCCAAATGGAACGCCGGAGGACAAGCTCGGGATGCCCAGCTTCGAGCAGGTTATATTTTAATTCAATACGAGAAATGTATTTAATTGAAAGCGTATTTTCCACAGCTCTACGGCAGGATCTGAAGAGGAAAGCAGCCCAGAGGCAGACCCGAGTTGAAAATTACCGAAAGATGATGCGTAATATATTTCCGAGGTCAATGGTCATCAATTTTATAATTAATTATATTCCCAGCCGAGTTTATTGAGCAGAAAAAGCGGGAGAAGGCTCGCATTTTGGGTATTGTGGCCAAATATTTTTATCGTTGGCTGAACAAGTGTCGAGAGAGGAAGCTGAGGCGTCCAGATGAACGCCATATGAGTTTATGGGATGTCAAAACTTCGGTGGATGACACAAATAAGTTCCTCAAAAAGCAGTCTGGCTACGGTAAAAAATAATAAAAGTTTAATATACCTCATTTAATCTTTACAAACTTTAATCGAAATCTTTTATCTAATTATAATTGCATGTTAATTTTTTAAAGAAACTTTGGACGACTTTGTAATGGACATAATGCGGCTCAAACAGGGGAATGCTGAGAGGAATGATCCAGGCCCTGAACAAAGGAATCACAATACTCCGACAGATCCTGCTGGAGAATAGGGTCGACTGATTAGAAGTACATTAAATTATAGGTAATTTCATTTAGAACAGGCTTGTAAATAGGCTTGACCTATATGTTTCCAAATTTTTTATGAATTCTTTCAAAATGAGTAAGCTGTTTATCTTCAAATTAAAATCTGCATTTGTATTATTCCGAATTTGGAATTCATAGTATATTTGGCTTTATTATTTATCGTATTATTGCACCTGTCAGAGTAGCACTCAATAAATCCCTACATTTACCGGTTTTGCATTACTTCAGAATTTCTAGGTATTCCTTTATCAGTCTAATCTGGTTAGTGAATTATTGCCGAATAATAATATATCCCGATAAGATCTCATCCTGTCTTAAAAACTCTTCAACCAGATGCTCCACTTTTCGACTAATTCTGTACTGATCAGTCTTTAAATGGAACTTGAAGATCAGTCCATAATCTTTATTTAGGATTTGGGATAAATGGATTTGAAGAGGCTGAAATATCACCGAATTTTTGTCGATTTTGGAAATATTCCCCCTGAGGAATGGAACGGTCTTTAATTTTAATTCAGTTTCTTTTTGCATTAGCTTTATTATTTCAAGTGAATTCATCAGGAACTGATTTGGAAATATCAAGCTCGAAAGGTACATGAAAATCTGAATAAAAAATTTAATTCATCATTTAATTTTATCCTATTAGAAATCGATAATTGGAAAAATGAAAATGCTACCCAAAAGATTGGAATGGAATTGGATCATGGAAGGACTATAATTTCATTCTTATTGTTGGAGACAGTATTTTTTGGATCTATAATATTGACGATTTCGGGAGCAATTATTTCGGGACTTTTATTCACAATCCGGATGATGTTGAAGTCTATGATGATACTTATTGGGTGAACAATTGAGTTCTATTCCATAATTTTTATTTCCAAAAATATATTAAATAATTTCATTAAAGTTTAGAGTTTCGACTCGTATGATATCGTATTCATATCATATCAGTACTTTTTTATAAACACATCCCAAAATCAATCAATAAATTATTCAGAAAAATCACTTTGTCTCAAGTTCTGAAATATCCAATCTAAGTTGTTTGAGGGTAATTTTTCCTTGTTTTCGTAAAGAATTTGCTATCTGTTTCATCCTCTTGACCTCTTCCATTTCCAATGATATTTTAGCGTACCTTTCTAGAATGATATATTGGTACATAAATTCATAGCTTAATTTATTTTACAATATTGGAGGCAAATTGATAAACTTTACCAACTCGGAGAAGCCAATCAAAGAGAACCCCAGCCGGAGGAAAGGCATGAATTATTTTGGCTCTGGAAAAATCAGGATTCCTCATAATCCTTTCCTATAAATGTCACATAGGCTCATTATTAATTAATTAAACCTGAAAAAATTAGAATTTTTTACCTGGAATTCTGCAATATTGACTAAAGATATTTGGTCAGAGTTTCGGAGATCATAAAGTTCATCAGGGAGGTTGGCCACTAGTAGTTTTTGAACAGCACGACGGTAATCGACCTCAAGTACCTCTTTTCTAAGACCTCGATATGTCACATCCGGTTGTATGCCCTGTGAAATTTCAGATTTATGAATATTTCTCATCCTCAGAAAGAAATGATGATACCTTTAGAACGCAAATGGCTTCAAGTACGAGGGATATCGTTTTGGGGGGATTATAGCGAACAGAGCGAATTAGATCAAGGACACATATAGGCACTTCGGTGGACTCCCAAGCCTTTTTATAAATGGGCATCAACTTATCCCATTCTTTCTTGGATTTTTTCTTAATTTCGTCCGCCTCGCGTATCATTTTAAGCACTTGACCCATCTCAGCTTTGAGTTCACGGATTTGACCTTCGCAAGGATTTTCCTCCTTGAAGCCATTCTCTTCTTCCCCAGAAAATTCAGACTCTGACTTTGGCCTGAACTGATGTATAGCCTTTGACACTTTCATTGCCACATTAACATTCATCCCTGACTCCTCCTCAAAAACATCTTCATCGACCCCTTCTTGCATTTCTGGAATTTCCCCACCTGATTGAGCTGAATCCCCAGAGTTTGAATTAATACGACTTTGGGGATTACTCTCCGAAGCTTTTCTGGAAATTCTTCCAAAGGTATCAGCCCCTGAGATAAGTCCGATTGAATTCCGAACCGAATTTCTTTTTAATGGTTGAGAAATGCTGGGCGACCTTGAAAGGATTGATGGCTCATCAGTGGCAATTGTTGGAGAGGTTGGGTCAGGAGCATTTGAGCTGGATCTTCTCGATTCATTAGAGGGAGTTATACCTCTGAGGGATGCTACGGATTTGATGGAGGATCTCTTTCTTTGATTCCTTTCCATTTCATTATTACCATAAGCTTCGGAACCCCTTCGACTAAAATCCTCCTTTATCTCATCCTCAAATATAGCAGACATTTGATGAGTTCTTCGGCCCATTCTTGCAATAGCCGTCGCTACTCTAATCGTTGTTCCGAAATTCTTATTTGTATGATTGGGATCAGGATTAGGTGAGAGGACCCTCTGTTCTGATTTTGCATAAGCATAGGAAGGGATTGTAGGATTTGGCTGAATTCTTCGCTTAACCTTTGACCTAACAAAAAGGCTGATGATTTTGGCGATGAATCCAAAAGAAAGTATAAAAGATTTTGTATTAGTTTTTTCAGGAATTCCTTTTCCGTTATCCGTATTTCCAGGTTTTGGCAATTGGAATGTCACTTCTGGTTTTGATTGCCCCTCAGATCCATCCTCTGGAGTAACCTTTCGCTAAAACATATCAAAATTAATGAATCTTAGAAGGTTAGATAAACAATACAATTCCGCCCCCAAGAATATTGATAGTAATTGTCCTTCTAGTAGATTTCACCCATTTCTTATGAACAGCAGACTCTGGTGGTTTCTTCGAAATATACATATAGCCAATGTAACTATTTAATAACACTACGATATAATGTGATTAAAATTACCTTTGTAAATAATCTGCTGAATATGTTAACTTTAATGATGGATTTGTTCACTCTCTTCCATTTATCAATCTGTCGCGGAGGTGGCTTTTTCCCAAAGCCAAAATTAAGTTTTCGGATAAGCATAATAGATTTATTTTTGGACATCCATTTCCCTTGGGTCTGATTAGTAGTTTTTGGTACATCACTTTTGATCCCAAAGAATCGACCCAGCATTCGGATTTTAATGATAGACTTATTGACTTGTTTCCAATCCTTGGACTTTTTCTCTCCATCAGGGACGGATTGTGGCTTACTCTGTAGGGGTTTAAATTGGGACAATTATTAAAGTGAAGGTTGTCCAATTAGCATGTCACATTTATGTGCATGCCTTAATCCTCAGTCAATGAGGGAAAAATTGGGTTAAGATTCTTAAGTCCTCCTAAGCGGATTAAGATTTAAGGGCAGATATGATGAGTTTATAGTAGAATTTGTTACGTAAGTTGCCCAAAAATAAAGAAATTATCGTAGTGTGTGGTCACTGTGTACGTTAGTCTATCGTAAAAATTAATATAATACTATTACTAGTAATATTACTACTAATGTAAGTTATATAGCAATTTCAAATACAATATACTCCTACTATTGTACTATTGTAGGTACTATAAAGTATAAATACCGATAGTACCTAATATGTACGAGTATTGTATAAATGCATTCAAAAATGTTCTATCCAAATAAAAAGTCTAATTGTAAAGTTTTGCCCTTTGAAAACAGTACTCTATCTTTTAAAATTAGAAATGCAATTAGGTTTATAAATAAATTAGTTATACGGAATGAAAGAGTGGCCAAATGCGAAGGACTTTCCCAATAGACTTCCAATTTGAAGACTTTGCATCTTCAGGGTCTGCTGGTTTGGTCTGGACCTCCTAGAATTTCCAAATAATATATTTGATTAAATGATATCTTTTAAATAATAATGAAAAGTTTATGAAAGTGATCAATTGGATTATACACTACATACCTATTATTAGCTTTTATTGAACAATGCATAGTGAGAATTAAAAAGAATTTATTTTATGAATCTCACCTCATCATTTGTCTTTGGATTATCTGGATCAGATTCCCCCTCAGAATTGGGTTTTCCTATAATATTTGGATCAGGATTCTTTTTGGTAAGGATTTGAACGAGTTTAGAAGTTAAACAGCCCATTTCTGACACTTTCTGACTATGAAATAAGCCCAGAAATCAAAATTGAATGCGATTAGATTTAAGCGCAACAGCAGATCAAGCCTTACCTAACTGGATATTATTGCTAAAAGGGTTTGAATTTTGAAATACGCTATTTATCGAATAAAGTAAAGTTCTTTAAAATATCTAGCTACTAGGAATGGGTACCCGCATACAACAGTTTCAAGCAAATATTTGCGAAAATAACTTTTATTTAACAAACCGTGTACGAGTATAACATTCAATACAATTCAATACAATTTGACGAGTACTATTAGTTAATTGAAATAAGTAGGTACTTCCTAAGCTAAGAAAATATAGGCAAAGCCGCAATTTAGAAATAAGTTTTTAACAGGCTTTTTTGTAAATAGTTTAAAATGTACGTTCAATGAGATTTTTTTAAGTCTAGTAGATAGGTATTCTAAATTCGAAGATAAATAATTAAGCAACAAAGGGACAATTAATGAATTTGAAGAATCAAATAAACATTCCAGGAATCCAGAGATCAATTCATTCACGCCATTGTCATTTCCAGTTCACCATTTGGCTCCTCTTCCTCGTCGTCCGCGATCTCAATTGCCTTCTTGCTCTTGTATGCAGCAATATCCTGAAAATTGAAATAATATTAACTTTTTTGGCATTTTATTATTAATTAATTGATATTAAGATTTTAGCTTACCCTCTTGTAACGTTCTTTGTCATGAGTTGCTAACAATTGGTATTTAGCCTTCTCCTCATCTGAAAGCAACTTCCATTGATGCCCCAAAGTCTGAAATTTATAAAAAACCGGGGTTAAAATATGCTTTAATATTAATATAATTAATTTGACCTACTTTTGCAATTTGACCCACTTTGAAATCGGGATTCGCTTTTGCTACAGAGAGTCTATTCTCCTTCGAGTACCAAAAGAATGAGCTCATGGCCTTCTTGGGTTGTAGAGGATCCTTTTGCTTTTTTGGAAACTTAATTTTCTTGGACACTTTGTCTTTACCCTTTGAAGTACCCTCACCAGCAGCTTCAGCACTCTTGGCCTTGGCCTTGGTCTTCCTCGGCGCCTTTTCACCAGCCTCAGCTTTGCTCGCCTTTGATTTCTTCGCTGGAGGAGGAGTCACCACCTCTTCAGGCTCTTCCTCAACAACCTCGTCCTCCTCTTTCTCATCTTCAGCTTTCTCCACCTCCTCCAATTTCTCATCCTCTGCTTTGCTTGGTTTAGCTACCACCTCCACCTCCATTTCATCACTCTCACCCTCACTAGAGCTTTCAACCGTTACCGGAACATTGCCATTGCCATCCTCCTCAGCTACACCCTCCCGAAACTTGTCCTTTTCTTCCTTTGACAATGCCTACAAAATTGGAGAGAAAATATATGTACATTTAAATTAAGGTTGACCAAATGACCAATTAATATTAATTAGCAATGTAAAAAATATAAATTAACTTACATCCCATCGTTCGGAGACTTGCTTGGTGAAAGCAGAATTCGTGGTGTGAGGTCTCTTTTCAAAGTCCAAATGCTCCTTCTTGCAAACCTCGACAAACTTCCGGTATGCCTCCAAATCACACATTTTCTGCAACAATAAAAAAAGAATTAAAGATTAACTTTTGACCTGGACATGAAATCGTTCAAAAACTAATACTAATCCTAGTCAGCTAGTGCTACCAGATCATTGCAATTTTGAATCCTCAAAATAACATACCAAATTGATCATCTTGACACAAATCACTGCAAATGCAATGCAATGTCGATTTTTCACAATTTCCAAATTCTATCTTTTAATTTAATTCAATTTTAAATTTTAATTACCAAATTAATGATGACAAAATCCTCCTGGGCAAGGTATCCAGTAACACGTGTCCTCAACTGCAACAGTCAACCTTTGCTTCAACAATGCAATGAAAAATTGAAAAATAAAGGAATTTGCGAAAAAAAAACGAATGGGAATTTTGCAGTGCAGTGACCGACCAAGTGAATCCTTCAAAGGAAAATGAATCGAATCGAATTGAAAACAAGGGAACGTTTTGAGACTTTAGAATTTACGTTTTGGGCGGGAAAAAAATCGATTTTTTCGATTTATATGAAAAGTATATACGTTTTTTTAAATTAATTAATTATAACTGCACTTGTAGGTGTTAGCTAATCATGTCACTGTCACTCCACTTTAATTAAGGTTTTAGGTTTTTCCTTTATGGCCGATCCAATGTATTTTTTTAGAGCTTTGCAAAAATTGACACTTTTGTACTTTAAATTTTAAAGTAAATGTAATTCTTAATTAGGGATGATGTTTATGATTATTTCAGGGTGGAAATTAATGGAGAGTCCTTCACAAAAAGCGTGACCTCTTTTTGGTCATGTCAATTCGACTGGGTGTTTGGGAGAACTCATCAAAAAAGGATTCGCGACTTGAAATTCCCGGTGTATTGGTCTTGAATTCATACTCTTTAGAAGAGGTCCCCGATGAGGATGTCACAGAATCTTGGTCATCCTGGTCATCTTGTCTTTCTGATTTCAATTCCTCCAGTTTGCTTCCTCGAGTTGTTTTTGCACTTTTAGCTGCACTTTTGGCTGCACTCCTTGTCCTCAAAAGTGACTCCAAATTAAATTCTGCTTCGGCAGTTGATTTTTCAGAGATTTCTTTTATTAGGGCCACCTGCGTTGTCACTCCAGCATCAATCAGATTCTTCAAAGTAATAAGTTCGTCAACTAATCGGAGGTGGAGAGTCTTTTCAAGGGTGTCCCAATGTCGTTTCCGCATATTTGGATTTCTCAAGGAGGTCACATTCGGGAGGAGGCTTCGAAGGTAGACTAGTTTGGCTTGACAATGTGGAATCACTTCATTATGGGAAGGTAGACCTTTAGAGAGGGTAGAAAGGGTGACCTCGTATTGGTCAATCTCATTGGACATCCTCTCAGGGTCGAGTTTTCTAAAGGGTTCCATCAGCCAAGTCTCTTCCTGAAGGTACAAATCAGAGATGAACTCCCAGAGATGATTTCTGCCTACAGCAAGCTCAATCAAATCCTCCAACTCTTGGAAATCCGTCTCTAAAAACTAATTGGCATTTTTTACTGATTGTATTAATGCTTATAGTTATTAATATTACTTTTAATGTCTTCTGATAGCTGTTAAACTTGTCCGCATTCTCCTTGTGCATCCTTAATTGAGCTAAGAGCTCATTCATGCTGGATCGAACGGATTCTGGCTTTGGATTTGGCATAAGAATGGATGGATCCTGTAATGTTAACGAATGCAATTATTTAAAAATTGACAATACCTTTTTAAGTAAGATGAAACCTCGAGTAAGCTTCTTATAGTCCTCATTTCTGCATAAATCTTTTCAATCTCATTTTGAAGTTTGTCAAAAAATTCCGTGACATAAGCCTTTCTCCCTAGCGTCTTTTTATCAATGACACCCCGTAATTGTAGAAGATTCGGCTGAAGATCTATAAAATCTTTAAAATCTTCCTCATTCCCAGGAATATCATAAAGTTCAATCAGATCATATATCTCTCCACAAATATCCACTTCCTTTTCAATGTCATCAATCTACAGGTCCATAATATGTAGTTACAATATTATTAGCTGCTAGCCTGCTATTAAGCTCTCAATAAAGAGCAATAATGTAATTTACCTACCGTTTCAACAATGCTATCCAAAAAGACAATAAATTCCATCCATTCGTCCACATTTTCTGGGCTCCTCTCGAGAGTTTCTTGATCCATTTGCATCTTACTCCTCAAATCTTTGACTGTTCTCCCTCCAAACCTAATTAATAATGAAGAATCAGCTATTTTAACAATACAAACTAAAATGATAATATATTTTGTCAATTTTTACTGAGGAAGAGTCTCGTGGATAACTTGCAAACACCGGAAAACCGTAGGCAAAGCATGCTCTTTCAATATTCCATTATTGACTTGAAATACCCCAAGCTTCTTGTCATCCTCCACCGTGGAATTTATAATATCCAACTGCCCGTTGAATTTCTCCAGATAATGTGCAAATTTCTTGACGTCTGATCATGAATAAAAGAATCTAATTGTAATCTAGGCGCAAATCTAAGCTATCGTAAAGCATACCTGTCTCATTTTTCAAGTCCTCCAAATCTATGAGTTCATTCTCCGTGCAAAACGCCCGAATATCTTCAAAGTTTGCAAAGTATTTTGTACATGTCATGAACCCATGAATGAGGATTTGGTCAATTGTTTCGCTTAGAAATCCCAACAAATCATCATTTTCCAGAAGGAATTCCATGCTTGGCCCTTCTCCTACAGTCTTTTGATTCATATACCCATTTACAATTGGCCTAATCAGTGAAATCAAGATTAGTAGAAATATCTGTAAGATAGGATTAATTTAAAATAGTCTGTACTTTGAAAACGGATTGAACTTTTCATTAGGAAGTAAATTGGGATATAAACAAATTTCTTTCTTCCAAGATTCAAATAGACTTCGGAATCCACCACGAAACAATTCAGTTGATGGGAAGAATAGCAATTCATCTTGAGTCCATCCGCATCCAATGTAAAAGAGGGGCTCAGAATTTTCAATGTTGGGGATTCCTCCATCCTAAAAGAATTTCTTAATTTGACCCAGAAATAATATTGTAATCTTTAAAACTATACATATTTCTCGTGATCCTCCCTCAAAAAGTCCATCATTTCCCTATGCCTTGTTGGAATCTGATAT
>JAAZTK010000184.1:0-26391 GCA_036507255.1 Megalothorax incertus | reverse complement strand
TGCAGCCCAAAAGGAATAATGTGATTACGCCGAATATGAAGGCTAGGGACACAAAGGAAGAGTATTATTGTGGGACGAGATGTGATACTTTCTTGTGAGTTTGAATTAATTTTTATTGGCTTAATTGCTTAAAAATGTGTAAGCCTTTTTGTCTAATTTTGTGTTCATTCTAACCCATATTTAATTAGGCCATCAGTATCTGATCTCCCTCTACCACCGACTGAATGGATAGATCCTAACAGATCAAAGTCAACACCAAATTCACCTGTCCCTGCAAAGCCATGTATTACCGCTACCAAGAGTATTGATATTGCTGCAATCTTTGGATCTGCCCCAGCTCATTCTCATCCTCAGCCTGCTGAAAATAGAGTCTCAAGTAAGACCCGAAAATCGTCATCCTATCCAGGCGAGAAGCCGAAGCGATTCGAAGAGAATAGGGCTCCAAATAACAACAACAAAGGGCAGAATCCTAAAGAGGCACGACCGCAAGTTCAAAAGACTGCTACACCTCCTGCTGCACCTCAAAAGACTACTTCAAATCCCACCGCTGCTGCTGCTTCTAGTTTTACACCCGTTAAATCACCTTTACCTACAGAAATTAGCGCTGACTTGATGAAGATGTTGGGCGTTGTACCAGTAAAGAGTCCACAGAAAATTGCGTCTCCTGGATGTATGCCTCGGACTGGTTCACCGTAAGTAACCCCAAAAATTTAATTAAGGCTCCATATCTATTTTTCCTCAATTTGTATTATAGGCAAAAGTATCAGGAAATTACAAACAACTTGAAGAATCTTCTCAAGGTCCAAGCTTAAATTGATTCCATTCACAAATCCAAACTTCACGTAAACAAATTCCGTTTTTTTACACTTCACCAAACTCCTACGCCTACAACCCCTAGTTTTACTCATCTGATAAAAATAAGAGGCTTTTAGTTTCAACTTAAAATCAAAATTAGACAAAATTCACATAACAAATATCCTCCAAATTCCCCCGTATGAATAATCCTGGAAGCAGCAACGACTTGGAATGAAGGGTGATAGAATCTTAAGTTAAGAGGAAAGGCAAGAAGGAAAAAAGTCATTTATACCGTATAGGATAGAATTGTTTTTTAAGTTTTGAGTTTTAAAAAAGGGAACGAGTGACGATCATATAAAAATGTATCGAGTCACAGTGCGAAATGAAAGTATCGAGAGAAAGGGGAGAGCGAAAACAGAAATCTTAGGTTAAGAGGTTGCCAAATATGATATAAATGATGATGCTAATACAATAGTATTTATTAGCGATAAGAAGATGAAGATTCTCAATTGAATATTGAAGGAAAAGGAAAAGTTTAAAGGAATTACGTCTCATAATTTAAATGAATCAAGGAGTCGGAGGACTCGAGTGTGGAAAAGGGATTGCAAAATGAGACTATCGTTTTAAAAAGTTACTATTTACTAATTAAGAATTAAGTCGATATTTAATAATTATAATTAGCTAAGCCTATATACTAGTAGTTGTCAGTTGACGAATACATCTCATTAGAGTCTCCTAATAATCATAATATAATGTAGGGATCAAAACTGTTTTTTTCAGTGAAACTACTTACTTTCTTTTTTCTAGTCTCAACAGTCTTATATTTTAATGCAGGATAGGGTTCTACTAGTAAAAACATTTAGATTCTAACTTTACCTAATGATACGTTTTTTTACCAAATATGCAAAATATCACCCCACAACTCAAAATTCTTTTTTTTTTTCAAATGCAATTCTCAATCAAATTAAATTATATTTATTACCTAAATTCACAATAGCTTTTAATATACTCCTCCTTATCAAAATTTACCATCATCGAATATTCTAAAATCATATAATCTAGGTCATATATTTTTAAAAATATACCTATTAATTAAGGATGGAATTGAGAACAAATCTCGACCTTATAAATTTTAAGAATTTAGCTGGTAAGGAGAGCAGTTGTGTTTTTATGCAATATTTACCATTAATTAAGTCTCTGATCTGAAATAATACGAATTAGAATCCCCCTATTAATGATATTCAAAAATCGAAGAGTCTAGCTTAGAATACTCGTATGTTTTTACTGAATAGAAAAAGTTACCTGTGCCCTCAAAATTTTTCCTCTAAAAAACCGGTCTTAAATTGGTTATTTATTCGTAATTTTTTAAGCAGTCTGAGAAAGAAAGTATATAGTTTTATGTTTAAATGATCAATATTCCTTAAAGTTAAATCTATCTTTAGACTTTATTTCTCACTAATAATTACTCTAATATACAAATTCCACAAACTTTTTAAAAGCGTACCTTACAATTACCAATTCTAAATATTTCCTTAAATGTAAATGCTCTAAAATAGTTTCACACATGATTTCAGCTCAACTCAGGATCAGGCTAAATTCTAATTAATTTTAGAAAAGGAAAGAATAGGAACTTGTCAGTATAATTACATACGATTCATACTACTTACAGTGTAATATTTCAAAAAGTCTCCCTTTGAACACGCTGCTCTATCTAATAATTATCCTAGAATTTAATACCTTAATGTGCCGATTCAATCCGAATATTAATTAAAACATTTCTCATTAATTAGGAAAAATTAGCCAGTAGGATTTCAATGCAATAAGTCATTCAAGCCAAGTGTGAACGAGATTCTCCGGTCAACCCATTCCCTTCAGTTGAGCTTTAAATAATTGGCTATATTTCTCAATTTTACTGGCTGGGCCATTTGTAAGTTCGTGCCATTCCAGAATATCTCACTAATTAATTAAGTGCTTCCAAATCCCTTTTTTAGAAAAAGTCTTTCCACGAATAAAGATGCAAATCCTACGATCAATTTTAAATCTACTCCCAAAAAGTAGTACAAAATAGGATATCGACTGATCGTATATATTCGTAAATATTACGGCGAGACCTCAAGGAAAGGGTTGACTCGAATCTCATTTTTTCCTCCTCATCAGACTCGAGCATTTAAACTCGTCATTTAAAATAAATATATTCTTTATATCGTACAAGTACCAATATTTGATATAAATTTAAGGCCAATATGGGCACTTGAAAAGACTGAATTAATATAAGATTTTCAAGATGTTCATTCGTATACTTTAAACTCTCATCTCGTCATAAATTAATATCAAATATGTAAGCGTTCCAAATACCTTACACACGGCTTAAATGGCTTAATCATTCATCTCTCTCAATTCTCAATAATAATCTTTTAAAGCTTAAGAATAAAAATAAGGGTTCGTACAATTAGCATTTAAAGGAAGCTAATCCTAAGAGAGGAATTAACAAATCTATAAAAGACTTTTTTATTTTATTTGGAGAAAGTTGGTGTTTAATTTGGAAATGTTTTTTAAAGAGTATTCTAAATTTTATGGTAGTATTTCCAGTCAGTCAGTTAAGACTTGATTCGTTATTTTTATTTTTAATATTTAAAAGATTATTGAATTCTTTGTACCTAGTACCTACTATAATACTTTATTTACTAGTTTTTACGATAGTTTAATATACCAAAAATAGGATAGATTTATTTTACGTTTCAAACCTACAAGTACACAGAGAAGATCGTTTAGGGTTAGTGATTTTCAGAGCGTTTTTAATACCTCATTTTACAAGTGTAAGACAAAGCCTTTTATGGTACACAACAAAGCGAAGCAGGGAAATACTACACGAGAATGGAGAGGAAAGTGGATGGGAACTTTAAAAAATGATTCCTTAATAAGTAGTTGAGATGCTCTCTCGTCACAAGACTGGTTAAAAAAGTACCTGCAGTTATTTAAAAAAGAATCAGAGATTTTAAAAAAATCCCATGCAATTCGGCCCTAAAAACTTCAAAATTTTATCCGTTATTGAAATTCAACTTGTTGTTGATCGCAGTACAAAATGAATCATTTCAAGCGAGTATTTCCCTGCTGAATTTTATCAGTCTTTCAGCTCAAATGGTGACTGCGAGTAATGGGGTGATCTTGAGCTCCTAGAAATGAATTCGTAAAGTCTTTGTTCAAAATGAGATTTACGAATTCATTTCAGAGTCATTTTTTTCAACGCGTTTTAAAGTTTACGGAAATTGAGTGTGCAATACCTCAAATTGATATGTGGAAGAAGTTGATGGTGAATCGAACTTACAAAGTTAAATAAATAAGGCTAGGCTTTGAGCTCGAAGGATGGTTTTTTACAAGTTTTTTTTTAAATGGAAAGAGTAAGGAATCTTGAATGAATTGGGCAAGTTGTATATTAAAGACTTTTATAAAAGGAATGACTGGAATGTAAAAGGAGAAATAGGGTTGTCCCAATACGCATTTTGGAATATCGAGTCTCAAGCTAGCTATGAAAATCCATACAAAAAAAATAAATTGGTCCAGAACACCAAATAATAGTTTATAAGCAGCGGATATGATACAAAGTGCATTAGATTTAATTTAAATTAGCTAGCTATGAAAATCCATACAAAAAAAATAAATTGGTCCAGAACACCAAATAATAGTTTATAAGCAGCGGATATGATACAAAGTGCATTAGATTTAATTTAGATTTAGGGAAAGGAAGAGATTTTATAGGCAGTTTTACCTTGTCAAAAAAGTCCCCTTAAAATTTTTAGATTTTAACTTTGAAAAAAATTGTACAAATTCAACAAAATTAGCATTTGGTAGTAATTAAACATAGATTTAAAATATTGGACTAATTTATATTAAAAATTGGAATTTTACAATAGTTTTAAGAATAATTTAAGTAAGAAGTGTCATATTAAATTTTAAAATTTGACGAGTTTATTACCGGTATTAATTAAGATAATTGTGTTAAGAAATTGGCAACCTCTTTTTAGATAGGATTTAATTATAAATTAATTATAGTATTATTTAAGATCTTCAAAATGCTACAAATTAGAATTTAAGATCCACAAGTGTATACAATACGTAATATTTAAGTTTAAAAAATTGAAAATTTGGCCTAAAATTTGTTATTTTTCGAAACCCCTGAATCTGATTGTTTTTTGTTAAGTTTTAAATGGACAAGATATACGCACAACCTGTGTAAAACGCAGAATTGTGAATGAGGAAAACAAGGTTAAGATCAAAGAGTTGTTTAAAATTTGGGCACCGATTGATGAGATATTTGTGACAAAATTCAAAATTAAATACCTATTCTGAAACAGCTCAAAATGTCAATAATATTCCTATTACGATCGGTAGTTTGTAAGAGTGTTTCGACACATATCACAATTTATTTTAAGTTAAATAAACCTAGAACCTATTACCCCCACCACTACATTTAATTGATTTTAATTATGTATCTTCAAACGGCCAAATTTAGAGTACCTTAAAAAATTAGTGTAATATTGAGCTACGCACAAACTCAAAGACAAATCTCAGAGGTCAGTCTAGTTAGTATGTTTAGTTTAAACCCCTAATTTGATGCCTATCAAGAGGTTTAGATCTCGAATTTGATTGTACAATTTAATTTACAAAAAATACTAGAATCACAAATACTAGTTTGTATTTAGATTGAACTGATTATATCGTATAATTTTAGAAAAGTAATTGGCCAAGTCATAGTTTGTTTAATTTACCAAAATCTCAAGATACTCATTGTAAACCATATGTTAATTTGTTAAATCCTCATCCCTTACAAACCTCTTGTCAATCTGATATACTTACATATTGGCACTCCTTGAAAAATATCCCAAATCAAACCTTGCAAAATTAAAATTTTACCATTGGCAAATCCCATCCTAAAAATCCTAAAAATTCTTTCCCTTGACGTGAGGGGAGTCCGTAAGGGTTCCTCGGGGAACCCCCGAAAGGGGGATCCCAAAATTCTCCAAAGAGCAAAGCAAGCGTGTAAAAAGCGATTGCAATAAAAATACGTGTATAATTCGAAATGAATTTGCACCATCTTTAAATGTACGACGCAAATCTGCATATGACCCGGAGGCTGAGGATGGCTGAGGATGACCGTTCTATTTCTGATCGACTCGCGGGGGGAGATTATATCTTGACATTGATTCTCTTGAGGAGGGCTATTTTTGGATTGTGAATCGAACCTCGCCTATAAAAATATCGGGATGGATGTCAACTAACGGGAAAATGTAAGTACAATGGGTGAGCAAATATGCTATTGATTTATATATATCCGTTTAATGCGAATCAATTTAATATGCATAACGTGATTTAACCCTATTTCAAAAAGGTACTGCAATATCATAAAATAATAATGATAAGAGGACATGAGCAAAGTAAAAATAAATTGATTTTTTTAAAATTCCAAATGATTAAAAATTGTTTTTATTGCACTTTATTTTTAGAATTATATTTATACGAATAGAGATACTTAAGCAATACAATACGAGTAGATAGTAGGAAATTGCGTTAGTTTATATATACTCAAGTATTTACATTTAGGATTAGTTTTAAGATCAAATATCGGTATTATAGAGAGCTCTTTTGTGCATATAGAGGCTGAACCTGAGTTTGAGATTGCTGATCAGATTTGCACATAAGGTCGATGAGTTCGGTGAATGCTAGGGCGTAAAAGGGATTCCCCAATGCAATCCCCTTAAAAGAATCTTTAGCTCGTTCCCCAAATTCTTCGAGAAGGATCCTAGAATCTTGAATTGCTCCATTGGACTTTATTTCCTCCCTCAACTAAAAAAATTGAATATATTATTGTAAAGTTAGTTGATATTATGGATTTAAGTCTTACATCAATTAGATATTCATTCAAATCGCAATTAAAGTTATTCTCAATCCTGGAAGTAATCCTCCGAAGTGATTCCGGATATTTTTGAAAGTGTAGTACAGCAGGGAGAGATACAAAAAGGAATGGGGATGTCATTTCATCAATCCCGTTATACTCTTCCCCCATTTCCTCAATTTCTCGATGAATTTTCAGCATTTGAATGAAATTTGGAAGGAAATCTTGCTGAAGTCGTACCATAGTCTCGGCGTCACCTCCAGCTAGTCCAAGGATTGCTTGAAATCCTCCGGAAAGATATCCGAGGAACCGGATGTTATATTTGCCCCATTCTTCAAGATTTGCATTGGGACAGGGCAGGAATGGATATAGGATCTGAGGATGGTTGAGTGTAGAAGCGAAAGGAGCAGATGCAAACTCCTCAACCTATATTTTATAGTGGTTGCAAATTAATTGAATTGAAAACAGGTTGGATCTCATTGCGCTCTTACGGCTAATTAGCAAAAACTATGTATCGCATTAAAGCTAGAAAGTATCTACGATAGATAAAGTTTTATTAGGCTTACGGATTCGCTCATTTTGAGAAAGACTTTCGAGTTTTTAGCCTTTTCTGTAAAGTGAATGCATTTGATTGCAAAGAAGTCGCCTACCAGCACCGTATATTTGTTTCCCATATGAAATTGATCCCGAATCGGAGGTTCCAAATGACCTGGTATGTTTATAATTGTGCTGTGAATTTCAGAGGAAAAGACGCCACATCCAACGGCATTTCCAATATTAAATAAACTTTTCTCGTAGATATCGGCGGGTACTGCATTTTGCCCCATTTGAAGGCTCCTCCCGAATAGAACGAGCCATTCATAGTAATTTGGATGAGTTCGGTCATCTTTTGCCAACTTTTTCATCTCCCTTTCGATTATATATCGAACGGGATGATTTGATCTGAGGATCAATTCCGTCTTGTCCGTAATATCAAGGGCTTCCAAGCTTGAGGATTCTTTCGCCTTTCCTTCGTATAAAGCGTTGTTGCTCTTTTTTCCAAATAAATACTGTATGTTGGGGGCAAGACGCTCCAGTTTGGCTTCACCTCGAACTTTCTCCAGAAAACCACTTCCGGGAGCACTCGTGACATGATTCAATTGAGCCTGAGGAATTGCAGCAAAAGAGGAATTGAGTCTAATTGGTCTTCTTCCCAGACTCAGGAAGTTATTGCTACACCGAGGGATTGCCCTCGTCCACATATTGCACCTTTGCCCAAGTCAAGGGTTGAACTGACTCAAGAAGATGATGAGAATCGCCGCTTCAATGAGGATAGTTACACTAGGAATTGTTGGAATACTTGTAATACACAGTGCTCGTACCTTTATGGTACTTGACTCCTTTCTTAGGAGTGAGCTTTTTATATCTTGAAATCATTCGAGGTTTAAATTCTTGATCCGCAACCGTTCATCATAAGATCAATGCATATAAAATTTTTATATCTAGATTGTAGGTTAGGTGAGGCGCTTTCCTCTCTCCCTACCCCTTCCTGTGAGCAGATATATTTGATTTTGCACTCGAATATCTCATTCATATTATAGTTAAACAATACATAAGGGTTATTTCTCTTGGACAGAGATATTTATACGCACATTTTATTACGGGTCTTATAGTTTGAGCCTTTAGGGCTTGTCTGGGTATACCGAGCTAGGGATTTCATTGCAATAAATATGCAAAGAATATAATACTGCCTATTAATATGCATATAAATATCATATACGAGATTATCTGTATGATGATTCTCCGAGCTGCATTTCACCTTGCAAATGCAGCTCGCACTCTACAAAGTACGATATATTACTACAATTATATGATATACTCGTACATACTCGATATATTGTATTCAGCTGAAATTATTTAAGTTAGATCTGAGCTGCTGAAATTCTAATAAAATATTTTTAAAAGAAAGGTGCATATGTAATTTTCCCTTCTCACCCCAAAGCCCATTAATATGATTCGTCACAGTTTAAAACTAAATGATAGGTGCGAATTGGAAAATTATCTCGTTACTCGCTTGAGTTGGGAGGAATTTAATGGCCAAGTGTAATATAATTTCTCCCTCTTCGAGTTCGAGATTTATTTGGATTAAGCGAGTGTGTTGGACATTATTTAATTCTTTTAGAATTAGTTGGATACAAACGAGTGGTCAGTTCTAGGCTCTAGCAGATCTGATAAGAGCAATATTAGAGTGAAATTGTAATATTATCGTATTTACTTACATGTGAATTAAAGCGATTATGTAATTCCAATTATATGACTCTTTTATTATTCCAAAAAAATATATTGCACTTTTTATATAATTTATGGGCATTAAAATAGTAGGAACTATTAAATTAATATAAAGCAAGGCGAATCAGAATTGCCTATAAAATTAACCTACTTTAAAATAAAAATAAAATACTCTTTTGATAGTGAGCTAAAAGGAATACAATAAAAGTTTACCCATGTAATTATCCGTATATCTAAATCAACATCTAAATAGTTTTGTGATTATTTCGAGTATTCATCATTTGAGAGAGCGTCCAATAACCAAACGCCTAACTTCTGAAGTTCCAGCACCAATCTCATACAATTTGGCATCCCTAAGATATCTCCCCGTTGGATACTCGTTAATATAGCCATTTCCACCTGGAATTAAATTTAGGGTTATAAACATTTCCGATCACCCACGAAACCACGAAACCACGAAACCACGAAACCATTTTTTAATGTTCTAATTGATAATATTTGCATACCTAAGCATTGAATAGCTTGTAGAGCGACTTGAGTTGCATTCTCTGCGCAGTAAAGAATTACTCCAGCACAATCCTTTTTAAAACATGAATGAATTTAGATCTGATCATTAGATAATTATTGGATACCTTTTTACTGAAATGACCCTTATCACAGGCTCTTGCCACATTATAGAGATAATTCCGAGACGCGCTCAGAATGCAATACATATCTGCAATATGTAAAATTGAATTTTGAGTCCAATTAATACATTTAACTATTAATCGTCACCTGCAATTTTTCCTTGCATTAGCTGGAACTCTCCTATCCTCGTATTAAATTGCTTCCTCTGATGGACATAGTCAAATGCAGAATCCACGGATGCTTGCATTATCCTAAGAATCAATAAAAAATATGCAGATCTTATCTCAATCTGCCTTTGTATCTGATCGCGAAGCTGGTTCCTTTTTTTCAATCGTACATTAAAGCTACTCTCATAAAAAGCAGACTTAAATTGGGTCAATTTCTCTACAGGATTAATTCTCTATTTTTTAACCTGGCCTAGTTTAAATACTTACCCAATAGGACCTGCTGATAAGACCAATCTCTCAAGGTCAAGTCCACTAAACAGGACATACACCCCTTTATTTAATTGACCAAGAACATTTTTGGCTGGAACAATGCAATCTTCGAAGATTAGCTCCCCCGTTGAAGAACCCCTCATTCCCAATTTATCCAACTTTCTTCCTACTTTAAAACCGGGTTGATTTGTTTCTACAATGAATGCTGTTACGCCGTGAGCAGCTTTTGAGGTGGTTGGATCCGTCTTTGCATAGACGACAACCACATCCGCGTCCGGACCATTCGTTATCCAAAATTTTGTTCCATTTAAAACGTAATTGTCTCCATCTCGGACTGCCTTTGTTTTCATACTGACAACATCAGATCCGGAAGTAACTTCTGACATGGCCAATGCACCTATCCATTCTCCCGAGCACAATTTTGGTAGGTATTTTTTCTTTTGCTCTTCAGTTCCATTTCGATGAATTTGATTAACACATAGATTTGAATGTGCTCCATAAGAGAGACCTATAGCCCCAGATGACCTGGATATTTCTTCCATTATGAGAATCTGGTCCAAATAAGAGCCATCAATGCCTCCATATTCCGCTTTGACAGTTGCACCAAGAAATCCCATATCCCCGAGTTTTTTCCAGAATTCCTTTAGCTTGGTAAAGTTGTTGGTCCGATCTATTTCATCCGCATAAGGGGTCAATTCTTTCTGGACAAAATTGAATGCTGTTTCTCGTAACTTTAAATAAATAGTAATTTACAATTTTAGAGATCACTAATAATTTGAACCAGTAAATTCGCATTTTTATATAAATTATGAGTATCACGTATACCTGCTTTTGATCATCGGTAAGTCCGAATATAACATCGTCAATAGGATAAGTGCTCGCATTTCTAATTAAAGGATTTGACGCAAATTGAAATGACTTTCCATTTGACAGGGTTTTAAATAAGGGACTGGATCTGGAGAAAGCTGGAATTCTTCGGAGGATGTCCATAATCTAAAAGAAAGTTTAAAATAATGCATTTTTGACAACAATATGAAATAATTAAAATGTCAATTGAATAACCTGTCAAATTTGGGGTTTGCACTCAGGAGGAGATTCGAAGTTAACTAATTAAAACTTGTCCAAGAATTTGAAATTGATGTCCCTTAAATTTTTAAATTTTTATTTGGAATTTTTGGATTTAGCACTACACTTGAACTTGAAATAGCCCATCAATACACTGCACCGTTCTCCCCATATTTGAATTTGAATTTTTTTGAGCAAAGTTGGGATCAAAGTTCGATTGATATCCCGAGTTTAATCTCAAATTACCTATAATTTGACTTCAAATTAGTTCTTATCTATCGTATATATTCTATATCTTATAATATCTTATAATATATTGTAATTTTTAAAAGTTTATAAGATAGAAGCTTAGACTATCGTAGATCATAATCAAATTAGTATTTTAAGTTCTTTTACATTTCAAACTTGATATATTAATGAGAGCTCAATTTTATCGCCTTCTTTCATTTCGAATACCATCAACGACAACCCTTGACCTTGGACTAAGGAATACAATTACCAACTATCGTAAGCTCCTACTACATTACATCTGTAATAGTATACCTTTTATACCGAAATCGAATGTCATTTAATCGGCTATATTGGACATTGGTTTTACTCTGTTTCAGAAAGAATTGGAAGTTCTATCAATATTGGAAAGGAATTAAGTCAAAGAGGATTTGCAAACAAAATGTCACAAAATCTGATTGAGACTGCCAAAAGATTAGCTGCATACCAAGCAGTTGACAATCACATTAAGGTACGATTAACAATCATTTTGTTTAAAGTATTATCGATTCATAATTGCATTTATTCTTCAGACAGGACAAATTGTGGGGATTGGCAGTGGAAGCACTGTAGTTTATGCAGTACAAAGAATCGGTAATAATTATTTATTTTATTATTATTGTACCTATATTCAAATTGTAATCAAATTAAAAATGTAGCTGAGAGAGTGGAAAAGGAGAAGCTCGATCTAATCTGCATTCCCACTTCATTTCAAGCAAAAAATCTCATTATAACTCACAAACTTCGTCTCTCTGATTTGGATGTGGATTTCCCAGTAAGATATATTTAAATTTGATATATTAAATTTTAAATATAGTTTTAAATGAACTAAAATTATAGATAGATGTTACGATAGACGGATGCGATGAATGTGACGAAGAATTGAATCTAATCAAGGGCGGAGGTGGTTGCCTTCTACAGGAAAAGATTGTGGCTTCAGCTTCAAAGAAACTTGTGATAGTTGCTGATTATACGTATGTAAAACTCCTATTAATTGGAATGAAAGCTCTTACCTAAAGGCTAAATATCATATCTTTCAGGAAAGACTCTGAATATTTAGGAGAGAAATGGAAGAAAGGCATACCCCTTGAAGTTTCTCCAATCGGATGGAAGGTCATTGAGAAGAAACTGAATAAATACACTTCATCTGTGACATCCGATTCGTCCGCAACTCAAGTTCGTTTGGCAGTGAAGAAGATGGGTCCAGTAGTTACAGATAACAGCAATTTCATCATTGATTTCCAAATTGGGGATTCACTGAAGAAGGGAAATGGGGATCACACTGCTCAATGCATTGAAACTTGGCTTAAAAGCATACCTGGAATATTGGAGACTGGACTATTTATAAACATGGCTTCTGAGGCTTACTTTGGGCAAGCGGATGGAACGGTCAAAGTTCGACAAGTTGAGCGTCCTTCGATCGTAGATCTGTGAATACTAAAATTGAATCCCTCTTTGGCTTAAACAAAATCCCTGCACAATCTCAAATATAGAATCTTCCTATTACTAATCTCTCTAATTAGTGTATACAAATATAAATATAATATGAAATATCCGTACAAATATCCATTTATATAATTTGAAAATTTCATTTACGGATTAAACAAATAATTATATTTCATTTATTTACAGTCTGAACTCTGAATTTCATTGCTTGAATTCTGGATTTCAAATGCATAGGTCTATTAATATCCACGAAAATTTTGCAGTTAGAGGAATAGGATCATTTCACAAAACTTCATATATAATAATTAAGGTCAAAGTTCAAGGGGCTTTCCGATAAAATTTTTTAGATTCATCTCAAAAAACCATACGAGATTTACGTGTTAAAGATGACCTTGCATTACAATAACTTCAGTTAGAGTACTACAATACAATGAATTAGGGGCGTGGCGCATTTTAGAGTACAATTAATTGATGGTATTCAAATTTCAACATTGTCATTTTTTGCATTACTTTTTACACATATAAATACTTAGGACGTAAGATACATACGTTATTTATAATACGCACTAGCTAATATTACAAAGAAGTATCAACTAACTACCAACTTGCGTCATTTTACTCAACTTGCTACAAGATTCCGCATTCCTTATAAAAATTCTTAATTTTTTGCATGTCTGAGCATCTTTCTTAAAAGCTATAGTCTATAGAGTATAGATTTTACGGTATTGTTAAAACTTGATGTAATTTACATTGTAAGACATGAAAAAATGGGGCGGAGAATGGACATAGATTAATATAAATAGGTTGGAAATTTCCTGGAGAAGAATCATCCAAGTTTAGAGTTTGATAAAGAAATCTTGCTACTCGCTCGGAATTTTGATATTCAAAATGTTCAAGTTTGTAAGTACTAGTATTTTACTAAAATAAAAATTTTTTTGGATAAAGTACAGATAGTTATAATCAAAAAAATATATTTGAACTCAGGTGATCCTCCTCGGAGTTGTGGCTTGCTCTCAAGCTGGTCTCCTCGCTGCCCCACTCGCTTATGCGGCTGGACCTGCTCTTGGGGCTCCATTGTTGGGGAAAGTGACATACAACCCTCCAGAGACTACTGTGGTTAAGCAGCCCATCATTCAAGAGCAACATGAGGTGAAATTTTATCCTCAATTTTTTTTATTTTTCTCATCATTTTAATTTTTCCCTATATATCACATATAGTATCGATACCGATCTGTACCTACTCTGGTTCAACCTGCTATTCACGCTTATGCCGGAGCACCATTGGGTTATTAAATTAGAAAATTTAAATTGGAAAGTAAAGTCATTTTTAAAAAATTTCAGCGTATCATTCAGCGATCGCACCAGCTCCTCTTCTTCATGCAGGATTTCATACCCCAGCTTCTACTGCTCCTCTCTCCGCTCCTATTCTTATCCATTAATTTTTTGTATATGGAAAAAGTAATAAAATATCAGTAATCCAAAAAATCGTTCGATCAAAAAATTTTCTCTCCAAAGATCAAAACTTTAACGGAAATCAATTGTTTTATTTAATCTGCATATAATCTGTATAGTTACTTTCCAATTCATTTATCCCAGAAAAAATTCTAAAGCTAGAATTGAATCTGAATCTGATATAATTAACTGATCCTGAGCATGGTCTGTTGTCGATTGAGCCAGATAAAGAGGATATATTGTAGCCACATTCTCTCATCATGGGGTCAGAATTTTCAATCAAAACCTTTTACTCGAATTAAATGTTTATGCATTTTTAGGGGATCGGATGTGGTCATTCTCTCTCGGTCTCTACCTTTACAATGACTCGCTACAGGTACTAATAAATTGTTAATCATTTTGCCCCTAGTCGGCTATCTCTATAAATTGAATTAGCTCACAGCAATCTTCGGTTTCTCTTCATGTGTATCGATAATTATATTCGGTGCACTAATTGGGCGATGGATTGATAAAACGCAGAGAATTAAAGGTACGAGATACAACAAAAATAATGCAAATTCCTTTAATTTTTGAGTGACAAAAATTGACAGTGGCTCGGATTTCTCTGGCTGTTCAGAATCTCGGGGTAATTCTCTGCGCTGGGCTTTTAATCCTCCGAGAATCCTTTGAACAAAAGGGTTATGTAGAACTCTTTCTCCTTATAATTATAATAATATTGGCTGTTGTGAGTGAGCTTGCTTCTTTAGCTAATAAAATAGCCCTTCAAAAAGATTGGGTTTGCGTGCTCGCAGAAGGAAATGAAGCAAAACTTGCAAGTAAATCTTATTAAAGAAATAATTCGGAGAAACTTATTATATACTGACTTTTAGAGATCAATTCGACAATGAGAACGATCGATCTGACCACATATATTATCGCTCCTGTTGTAGTTGGACAAATCATGACATTTATATCTCGGATTTCAGGAGCGGCTTTCATTGCTATATGGAATGCAATATCCTGGATAGTAGAATTCTATCTTCTCAGCCAGATTTGCAGACTTGTACCCGCTCTCACAAAGAGAAAGGAACCACTAAAACCGGAAGAGTCTCCAGATGAGAATGCCAATGAACTTACAAGTCCCGCTCATGTCAAAAGCGGATGCTGTGGCCCTTTGGGGCGATGGGCAAGTCAAACTTCAAACGCATTTTCCGAATATTTTGCACATCCTGTGAAATGCGCCGGACTTGCTCTTGCATTCCTCTACATGTCCGTCATTTGCTTCGACAACGTTACTTCAGGTAAATTGACTGAAAACAATATTTTAATTAATAGAGTTATTAATAAATGAATACATTTTTAAGGGTTCCTTTACGGAGAGGGGATAAGCGAAAGTGCAATAGGCATCTTTACAGCGTTTGGCGCATTTTTTGGGATTCTTGGTGAGCACTTTTCATTTAAACTCGTATTTATTAAGCTAATAGAACTCTGAAGGCAGTCTCTCCTTCCCTTTGATAAGGCGGAAATTGGGTAAAGCCAAATCAGGCATTTTTGGAATCTCAACTGAAGCACTTGCCCTCATCCTTTGTGTAGTCTCTGTGTTTTCCAAAGGGTCGCCATTTAATCCAAACGCTATATTTGGAAAGAATGTGTCCATTATTCCATATACACCTTACGAATCAAATGGAAATTCCACTTTGGATTTTAGACGTCCCTCGGACCTCTTTCGAAATCATTTATCTGAGATGCTCCTCCTCCTCGGGATGATTTTGTCCAGATTTGGTAGGCATACCCATCTAATTATTCTAAATTTAATCATAGCTCATGATATCTTATAGGGCTTTGGGTGGGAGATCTAAGCGTATCGCTAATTTTTCAAGAGGAGGTGGCGGAGCACAAAAGGGGAGTGCTTAATGGGGTGCAAGATTCCTTAAATCAGCTTATGAGTCTTCTGAAGTTTCTCCTAGTAATCATATACCCTAGTAAAGAGACATTTGGACACCTTGCCATTCTTTCATGGTTATTTGTCTGTTTAGGGTAAGCTCTATATGTTCTACTACGTGCTGAAATTGCTAATTAAAGCCATGATTTCTTTCAGAGTGATATTTATAAGCAAGTATGCATATAATGAACAGAGGAGGAGAAGACGTGAAGGGCTGAGCCTCATCTCTCCGAGGAGAAACTATATTGAAGGATCCAAAGGGTCCTCAATCTCTAGGTCAAGTCTCTCAATTCGGATGGATCTCAATAGGAATATTAGCCAAACGAAGATTATGGAATTCCGTGCAAAATCTATATACCCCGAATTAGATATATCTACACAATAATTAATGGAGTTTATCCCAGTTAACTAATAGTATTTATAAAGTGTATACCTTCGAAAGCTATCAAGGGAATAAAAAGTGCAAAGTGAAAACAAAATTTGTATAAAACTTCTCGGGAGCAAACTCTCAAAAAAATGCTAAAGATTCTGGGAAAAAATTGGCTTTAAAGAATTTATTTCACATCAAAACAATAATATATGTACTTTCATACTTTGTAAATAAATAAAATCATATCTTGAGTATTTTACTTCCACCGAGATTGACAGGAATTACTGACTTCGGAATAGACGCATAAAGGGCAGGGAGCCATTCCCTCTCCGATCGGTATACTTTAAAACTATCAATAGTGGGTGAACTCTGAACTCTAGAAGAACGAAGGGCTTCCAGGAAAAATGAAGTGCCCAAAGGAGCTAAAAAATTTAATTCATCCTTATATGAGTTCTACTGATAATTACCAAGTATTTATTGGATCTTACCATTAATAAAAAAGTATCTTTTAACCAGAAGTGGATAATTGGCATCTACATTATTGATTGCACTCATGAGGAGGTAGAGAGCTAAGGATAAATCAAAAAAGAATCTTATTAAAATCTCGAGTCTCAAATGGCAAATCTCTTAAATACAATAGATAGAAATTGAGCTTGACAGGTTTGTCATGTTAAAAATATAGGGTTTTGACCCAATTGAAAATGTCATACCCCTTGGTGAGAGGATTTGGCTTCGGGAAAGTCCCTTTAAATCTAGGAGGAATATGGCTTTAGATACGCCCTCTTTTCCAGCAGGATCCAGTGGATTTTTCTGACCAAAGGTAGATTGGAGAGCCCTTTCAAAAAGCTGGATGATGTATAGCTGAGTCTCTTTGAATCCACCGGCTTCAATCAGTCTCTGAATCTCCCATCGGCCAAATGGAACGTAAAAAACTGGACAAGGTTTCAATTAAATTAGACCTGACACTTACGGGCTAAATCAATTATCTCAAATGGACGCTAACCCGGAGATCCATCTTGAGAGTAACCAGTTTGCTCATAAGGGAGAAGGGCCTTGACCAGAGGAGTCGACGACTCCCAAGTAAGTAAATCTCCATTAGGGTCAAAATATCTCATCCAAAGGTTGGACTGCAATGTGGAATTAATGCGAATAATTTTATCGCTTTTATAGCTTATTTTATAACTTACTCTGCGGACATTTTGGTTGGCAGCCTCCACATCATTGTTTGCGGCTATTTATGTACATAAATAATCAATTACAAAATTCTTAAAGTCAATATTTAACCTATAACCTTTTATCCACCTGTCCAAATGCTCATCCGAATATCTTTGAGGCATTTCATTGAGAGGGCTTTCCCTCCGGAGGATTTGCCCTAGGAAGCTTCTGACCTGTAATTTGCTGCGTAGCTTTTGGGGAGGTAAAAGGATTCCAAAATCGATAAATATTACAATCCTTTTAAAAGGCGGAACAAACCTGTGAAACGAGCTCCGATTCCCTCAAGTCTAGAGCTTCTCCGAGGAGTATCGAGCTGAGTAGAATCACAACAACGGACTGAAAGGGGAAATGTAATCTCATCTTGTGTCAATTTTTTTCCGAGAAGAAAAAAATGAATAATTCAGACTTTTTGTGCAATCAGAATGAGACTGGAAGAGTCAAAAGAAATATATCAGAAAGAGCAAAAGGACTAGGGGTCCTTGGTCAATTCGATAAACTCAAATTTCAATTGTTCTACGAATTGTCAATACATTGGTAGATATGAGGAAAAATGACCCTGCCATCAAACACCATCAAAGGTAAATTGGATTAGGTGTTAGTATAGTAGTACTTATACTTAGTAGCAAATGGGCAATCCCCAAATGAGGAACCGGTATTTTCCTACTACCTAAAGATACAGATTACAAGCATACACATACAAATATTGCATAACCTTTAGTCTATCAATAAGGAACCCTAGTGTGAAGGAGAACTTGGCCAAGACATTGTAATGAAAGCTGTAATTCAATGCAACTCTTGTAGATTTTTCTTTTGAAGGCTACTTTAAATTGGAGGTGCACTTGGTTTGGAAATATGCATGAAATGACTTTTATTTCATCAATTATTTAATTGGATCATATTAAACTAGAAATTGAGTAGGTGGAGGGCATAACTCTAGAATATATACGATAGAATATATAGTATTATACAATATACGTAGTTGAGACTAGCATTCAACCTCAAGTTTTGGTTTCTTTAAGAATTTGAAACAAAGAATTTTTCCAGGCATGTTGGAGAAGGGTTTTTTATTCTCACAAAGCTTTTATTATTATGCCGTCTGAGTGACTTGAAATGGGGGACCGCTTTCAGTAAACAAAGGAAGAAATTCCCTGGATCACAACACTCGGTAAACAACCTCATTCAGTCGGAGGAAAAAATGTTTTAAAAAACTTTTAGCTAAAAAACTACCCACTTTTCGTAAAACACTTTTTTTCTCGGGATTCAAAGTAAATTGGCCAACTTGAGTCGAGGGAGGCTACAAACTACGAAAGATGAAAGGGAATTACTCGGAAATCAATCTAAAGATTAAATTGCAAACATTATTTGCAATACTTATTCAATTTTTACATCCAACAAAGTACGTAGAAAGCTCATTTTTTTATCCCCTTCAAAATGTACTTTCTCACAAAAGGGTTTCCGCTCTTTGTCGGATGATGAAGAGGAGATTCGGCTCGTTTAACCCCGAAGGAGAGCCCATTTCCCAAATTCGGGTCATCGTGAAATGGGTTGCTTCTTTAAATGCTACTATTATATTCAGTTTGCCGGCTTCTTGTGAAAAAAAGGCGATTTTGTGGCGGTTCTTTGCCACTTAAACCGTCATTTTTGGCAGAGATGCCGCCGTGACGAGAGCATCACCCGAATCGGAGGAAGTACTATAAAAAACATGGAATTCAAATGACGATCGCCTTGTGAAGAAAAAAGGTTGTTAAAATGAAAAAGTCATGCTTCTTTTTCTCTCCCTCAGGATTAACTCGGATTAGCATTACATTCAAACGGGCTTCTTTCTTTGATAGGAAGTAGGCTACTTGAGTGTTGGATTTTTACTCTCATTCGGGTTGAATAATAAATGAATTCGAGCATAAAAATGGGAGCAAATGAACCCTTTATTTAATACACATAATTACATCTCGGATTATGAGATTAATTCGAGCCTTCTTTATTAAATTTGCATACTAAAAACCCATAGTCTACAAGATCCACAGAAAAGTGGGCCAGAGATTCAAATTAATACCTCATTTGAATATACTAGCACTGGTGTCAGGATCTACTCTAATTACGTAGTAGTATCTGCGAATGAATTTATAAAAAGTTTGGAATTAATTACAGAGTGTCTCAGCATGGGTATTAATGATATAATTACTTTCTCCAGTGTTGGAGGAAGAGAAAGAAAAGAAAAAAGCAATTTGATAGTGTAATTAATCCTTTGAGGATTACACTCCTGTATCAACCTGAGCTACAATACTATATCGGTACACCAGAGATAGGGTTACAATGTTAGATAAGCGAGTGTACACACTTTACAGGAAAAATGCATTTATTCATGGGGGAAGGGGGCATGGGTGAGTGGAGCTTGGAAAGCTTCTCTTTTGACAAATTCACAGTTGCATTAAAAAAGGCTAAAGTTGGATTGTATTTCTCGGCTTTTTCCGCGATAAAAGTATGATTCTCGGAATATATGGGAAGAGTGGGTGCAAAGACCCGAATATTCACTACTTTTTCCTCCTTTATTAAAAGTGCATCCTCCGTCCACTGAGGATGAATGCGCCTACGCCCGCTCTCAATCCACCTCTTCAACAAACTGCTCCAAATCCCGGAGATTTTTCAGTCTCACTCCGGAGCCTGAACCACACACATTAATCGAGTCCCGTTTATTTTTATCATGGAGGAGGTAAACTCATCAATGCTGGAGGAGGTGCAATTTACAAACGTTACATTCTATTTCAATACAAGTGATCCAAAGGAGATCATAAATGTGGTAAACAAGTGGTCCAGTTCAGGTCTCCCTCTTGCATTCCAAATCCCCGTGTGCCTCCTCTATAACCTCCTCCTAATTCTAGCCATATTTGGAAATACTTTGATTATTGTAGTTGTTCTTCGCGCTAATATGGCTAAAAATGTAATGCATTTATACATATGCAATTTAGCGATCTCAGACCTTATTCTCGCGTCTTTGTGCATACCATTCGGTGGACTACTTCCAATGATTATGGATGAGACTTGGCCATTTGGGGCTATTCTGTGTAGGCTGATAAGTCCTGGGAAAGCAGTCTCAGTTTTTGTCTCTTCATATACTCTGATCCTAATGGCACTGGACAGATATTGTGTGATCCTTCTACATCCTTTCAAGCCGAGAAAGCGAAAGAGAGTACAAACACTTGGATGTCTTTTGTGTATTTGGCTCCTTGCTCTTCTTACTGCTGTCCCGATCTTTATCCACACGAGGCTTGTCAACGAGGAGAATAATGGAGAGACCAAGTCCTATTGTCAAGAGGTGCACACAATATAAATTTATTAAATTCTTTCATTTAATCGATTTCTTTCTAGGATTGGGACACGGAATCTCATCGACTAACCTATTCCCTACTATTGATGACCCTACAATTCTTTCTTCCACTCGGAGTTATAATTTTTACATACTCTCGGATAGCCCTATTCGTTTGGAGAGCTAAGAAATTGGCTGAAACATTTGAGGAAGATGAATCTTCTTCCGTTGCCCCGAAGGAACTTCTCACCAGAGCAAAGAAAAAGGTATTGATTTTGTACTTTTATTTTCTCCCTGGGGGGTTCGAAGGCTTATTAACACAGGGGCTTAACTCATACTTATATTAATTCCAGGTGATAAAAATGATGGTTCTCGTTGCTGTTGTGTACTCTGTTTGTTGGCTTCCTCTGAACTGTCTTATCGTAAGTCTGAATTTGACCTAAATTTGGGAAAAGATTCAGGAAATCATTGATTGATTTCGTAGGTTTGGGGTGATCTTAACGAAGATATATGGGGCTGGAGAACGGTAGACTATTTATATCCTATTCTACATATTTTTGCAACTTCCCACACCGTTTGGAATCCATTAATCTATGCTGGAATGGATGCCTCATTTAGAAATGAATTTTTCTATATAATCTCAAATATACCTCTCTTGAGGAAGTTGGTCGGGGATCGAAACATTCAATCTAATTAACAAATTTTAATTCAATCAATTAAGGATAATATTAATAAGATAATATTTATAACTAATCATAATTTACTACAAATTTTATACGGATTAAAGAATAGTTATTGAGAAATCTCAAATCATTTAAGATTTTGGGTGATATATATTTTACTGCAATTTGAATAGCCACTATAACTTATGTGAGTACACAATATTTTGTAAATTTGTATGATCTACATATTTTAAAACTCCCTTTGTATTAATATATAGGTATTATATTTAGATTTTAGATTATATTCTTGTATCCTATCTTTATAAATTTTGTTTATTGTACTATTAGAATTTAAAAATAAAGATGGAGATCTTTATTAATGTATTCAGACAAAACCATCTCGCATCCAATATTCTAATACGTACAATTAAATATCTTAAATACCAATTTACAATTTGCATTAGAATTGCAGCTTTTCTCCTAACATTAATTTAATTATACCTTGCTTTTCGTAATTGGATGCAAAACGACCTCCACAACTAACCACGGCTCATCATTTTAGCTTGATCTCTCTTTGTATTATTATGAATATGCATGTAAGAATCTATTAAGGGAAAAGAAGAGAATATGTGGAACATGAATTATGGATTCTTAATTTCTTCACAAATGTTAACTTTGGATAACTTTCCAGACAAATATAGTACTCATACACTCATAGCATTATAGACTTTTAGTATATTAAGCAAGGGAAGTCGAATTAAAAATATGAGTGAACCAGAATTAAAGGGACATCGAAGAAAAAGCTTCTCAGAATTCGTTAAAGGCACTTTTGGCTCTGAGAAAGATGAAGAGTTGAACTGTTTTGGAAATGTCAAATTTCTTCCCATTGATTTTCTAACAAATACTAGCCTTCATGGATTGAAATATATTGGCCAGAAGAATCGACACCTTACTGAAAGGTACATATTATAAAATATCAGTAAAATTTGATGACTCTGTTTGATGATTTGATTTATCCTGATACTCTCAGATTCTTCTGGATCATTGCTTGGCTCATCAGTTTCCTATGCTCTCTTTGGCTCATCACTTCCCTTCTGGACAAATATTTCCAAAGCCCTGTCATCATATCCTTTCAATCCTCGGGCACTTCAATTGATAACCTGCCTTTTCCAGGTACGGGATTAGATTCGTAACTTTATTCCAAAATACTTGGTATGTGGCTAAGGTATGTGGGCTGATTCTAAATTAATCTTTTAGCTCTTACTGTGTGCAACATAAATAAAGTGCTAAGATCAAAGGCGCTCAAGGTCATCAAGTAAGTAATTTCGGCAAATTTGTTTTAAACTTTTGAGATTTTGAGATATTTCAAAAATAGAGAGGCTGCTCTAGCAAGTTCCCTCAAAGCAAATAGTTCGGAATCTGTCCTAAGAAAGGTAGAAGCTCTGAGGAACCTTCACTATATGAATCATGTGTGCTCTGGTAATTTATATTACTCCTAATGAAAACTATCTATTATTAAAACTAACTTGTTGCAGCCTCAAAAAGTTTCAGTCGAAGGTTTCACGAACCCCATAAAACAAAGGGAGGGATTTCATCCGATTCTGAAGAGGAGGAGCTCCTTGAAAAGTTTTGGTGGACAATGGATGGAGTGTCAGAAAGGAGGAATGACACAGGGAATGGATTTGGGGAATTTCTAGATTCAGTGAGTCAATATAAATTAAGCTCTACAGTGTATTCATACTCTTCACGGGTTTGGAAATCAAATCCCTCGAGAGCTCATTCGATAAATTCCAATATTTGTACATATATCAATATAGGTAGAATAGGTAGTACCTACTATTACAATAGATATCGCATAATAGTAATTTTAAGATTCGCAAATCCACTGGATATGCTAGACGGAAATGCTAATTTTCAAATTCCAAGTCGACAGCTCCCGGAGTTCCGGGTTTCGGGAGAGCTCTGTGAGTGCATTCAATTGGAAGATTTGGGACTGACAGCCAGGCGAGAGCACCTCAGTTCACTCCTACTTAGTTTATACATGTATTTATTATCTTGAGCTCGAATTCTATGAAAAAGAAAGCGTGTGGAAATCCCCAGAGCATCTTCTTAAGGCTCCTTTTCTCCATCCTCCAGCTTAATCTAATAATACTTTCACTTTAGGCTTAAGCATACTTTTTCTTTTTAGGCATCCCAGAGTTGTGAGGAAATGATTCCTCTCTGCGTTTGGCAAGATGAAATTACCCCATGTACAAGGCTATTTAAACCAATTGAAACAGAATTTGGAAAATGCTGTACTTTCAATATGGTTCCTCAAACGCTCTTGCACCGTTACAAGTAAAACTAATCCTAAATACACATATATTTAAAATAGTACCTACGCATTTTGCCATTTAGGACCTTAGGTATTAAGCAATAGGTAATTTTTTAATACAATATTTAACAATATATTTTTTTCAGAAAGATAGATCCCAGGGATAGCCCTAAAGAGGTTCAAGAATGGGAAAAATGGGATTTTGAGAATCACGGGGTATTTCTTAAGGGGCAACTCAATTGGCAGCGTTTAAGCTTTCCCCGTAGACAAACTCGGGTAATTTATTGATTTAAGAGCACACCTGGATGAAGAGATAATTAAATTACTCCCTTTCACAGGCTGGGATTCGATATGGATTGAAGTTTCTACTGAATCCCCAAGTTCATGAATACTTTTGTACTAGATATGACTCAATTGGATTTCGGGTGAGTCTTTTCAGTCGATTAGTTTTGATATTTTAATCCAACTCATTTAATTTCCAGCTTCATTCACATTACGCCATAGACATTCCATCTCAAATCGATTTTGGTTCTGCGATCAGGCCGAATTCCGAAAACTTCATTTCTCTCACGCCAAAAGTTACCGTTGCTCACTTGGAGGATCTTAAAGATATTGATATTGTACTACGCGAGTTAAAAGAATATTGAACTTTTAGAATTTAAAGATATTTTATTTTAGGAGAAACGGCAGTGCTATTTCCCTCATGAATTTCAATTAAAATTCTATAAATATTACAGGTACAGGATTGACTCATGAATACATTTTTCTGTATAATTATCTATTCCAGTATGGGGAATTGTTTCGATGAATGCCTAACCAATGCCACTCTTGAGAAATGTGGATGTGTCACTTTCTTCATGCCACGTAATTCTTCCAGCTCTGTGATAAATGCATCTCTAAAATATTCTTTTTTCCAGGGGACTCTGAGACACCACTTTGCACTCCAAGAGAATTTGCATGTTACGAGGATATAATGGGTAAATTTTCATTGGAACGTGCTTGCAAAAAATGCAAACCGTCTTGCAATGAGATCAAATATACCCAAGACTTATCCGACACTCCACTGCAATCAAACTTATGGGCATCCTCCGTTAAGGGATCAGAGAAATGGAAAGATGAAAATGTAACAATTGTTCATGTGTATTTTGAGACGGATCAAGTATACCCAATGGTCCGCCAAAGACTTTACACGATGGTTGACCTCCGATGTAACTAAGCTTTGAATTGAAAAAAAAAATATCGGAATTCTTCTAATTTTGGAACATTTTTAGCAAATTGTGGTGGGATCATGGGACTTTGTCTTGGGTTCAGTGCCCTATCTGTAATGGAGATTATATATTTTATTACTTTGAGGACATGGTACAAGCGGAAGCATATTGCTCAGCTAGGATCTAGGTACTACTTACTTATATCATCTATTACAATAAGTTAATAACTGTACATAATTCTAAATGGTTTTAATTTTGAATGTACGGATATAAAGGATTATGAACTCGATACATTTGCCCAAATATGAGGGGAATCAAAGTAAATCAAAAGGACCAAAGGCCAAGGATCGCCCTGTCGACCCATCCATTATATTAAGGCCAAGTGACCTCGCAGATATAAGAACTCGTGGAGTAAATTATTAACTCAATGGTACTGGAAGATTAGCCATATTTTACTAATTTTATGACTTACGATTAATACTGAATATAGCTAATGCATTTTTAATAAATATTATTTTGAATTAAATGTAATAAATTTACTCAAATCATGCTTGGAAAAAAGTAAAATACAGCTATTAAAATTTAAGCTACTATTATAGTAACATTATAATACTACCTAGTACTGCAATGTCGTAGGTATTACATTTACCACATATAGGATAAAGTTGAAAGCATCAAGAGTTTGGTCCAAACTAAATTATGTAGCTATCTCCTCTTAGGTGGAATAGGCCTGTCAATTGTTTCCACACGAATGACGATAAATCAGCTCGAAATGAACTATTTCCTTCAAAGTTTCAAACCATTTGCAGTGTAGTGGGGATTGCATTTCATGTTTCAAATAGACCAGGTCATTTATAATTTAAACTCTTTCTTCTTTTAACTAATCCTAAACCCAATGCCATACAAGTACTCCTATTCACAATATCAGAAATTCATACTGATTTATTTGCCAATTCAAAACAATTTGCTAAATTGAATTTGTAGCCTGAAATTACGATGCTTGATGGAAAAGCAATTTACTATAATATTGTATTTACAACTTGGAACTACATTTATTGAAAGATTTATGTAATATTAAACAAAAGAGTTAATGTTGAATATAGAGTTGGTCATTTGGTTTTTTGCCATTTGGTCCACTGGGTATTTTGCACAC